>JAEDXY010000111.1:0-60413 GCA_019395295.1 Osmanthus fragrans | reverse complement strand
AAAAACTAAATTATGACGATTTTAAAAAAATTAAAATCTTCGTCTAATAAAAATATCTAATACATAATAAATATACAATTCGGCAAAAAAAAATCATATATTTCCTAAATATTCAAAGAAAACAGCGTCAAAAACTGAATTATGATGATTTTAAAAAAATTAAAATCTTTGCCTAATAAAAATATCTAATATATAATAAATATACGATTCAGCAAATATTACAATCTTCGCCTAATAAAAATATCTAAAATATAATAAATATACAATTCAGCAAAAAAAATAAAATATTTCCTAAATATTCAATTAAAACAACGCCAAAAACTAAATTAAGATGATTTTAAAAAAAAATTAAAATTTTCGCCCTAATAAAAATATCTAGTATATAATAAATATACGATTTGGCAAATATTAAAATCTTCTCCCCAATAAAAATATCAATATATAATAAATATACAATTAGGTAAAAACAAATATCAAATATTTCCTAAATATTCAATTATAACAACGTCGACTAAATTAAGATGATTTTAAAAAAAAAATTCTTCGCGCTAATAAAAAATATCTAATATATAAAAAATATTCAATTAGGCAAAACAAATATCAAATAATTCCTAAATATTCAATTATAACAACGCCGACTAAATTAAGATGAATTTTTAAAAAAAAATCGCGATAATAAAAATATCTAATATATAATAAATATTCAATTCGGCAAAAAAAAAAATCAAATATTTCCTAAATATTCGATTAAAACAACGCCAAAAACTAAATTAAGATGATTTTTAAAAAATTAAAATCTTCGCCCTAATAAAAATACCTAGTAGATAATAAATATACGATTATGCAAATATTAAATTCTTCGTCCCAATAAAAATATCTAATATATAATAAATACACAATTAGGCAAAAGAAATATCAAATATTTCCTAAATATTTAATTACAACAACGTCGATTAAATTAAGATGATTTTTAAAAAAAATACTTCGCACTAATAAAAATATATAATATATAACAAATATTCGATTCGACAAATATTAAAATCTTTGCCTAATAAAAATATCTAATACATAATAAATATACAATTCGGCAAAAAAATATCAAATATTTCCTAAATATTCAAAGAAAACAACGCCAAAAGCTAAATTATGATGATTTTAAAAAAATTAAAATCTTCGCCGAATAAAAATATCTAATATATAATAAATATACGATTCGGCAAATATTACAATCTACGCCTAATAAAAAAATATCTAACATATAATAAATATACAATTCGGCAAAAAAAAATATCAAATATTTCTTAAATATTCGATTAAAACAACGCCAAAAACTAAATTAAGATGATTTTAAAAAAATTAAAATTTTCGACCGAATAAAAATATCTAGTATATAATAAATAAACGATTCGGAAAATATTAAAATCTTCTCCTGAATAAAAATATCTAATATATAATAAATATACAATTAGGCAAAAAACAATATCTAATATTTCCTAAATATTCAATTATAACAACGTCGACTAAATTAAGATGATTTTAAAAAAAAATACTTCACTATAATAAAAATATCTGATAATAATAAATAAATAATTCGAAATTTATTAAAATCTTCACCTAATAAAAAATATCTAATATATAATAAATATACGATTCGGCAATAATAAAATT
Organism: Osmanthus fragrans; assembly: GCA_019395295.1. Classification (NCBI taxonomy): domain Eukaryota; kingdom Viridiplantae; phylum Streptophyta; class Magnoliopsida; order Lamiales; family Oleaceae; genus Osmanthus; species Osmanthus fragrans. Next base: position 58,745 of record JAEDXY010000111.1, on the reverse strand, counting down.
TTCGCCACAATAAAAATATCTAATATATAATAAATATACAATTAGGTAAACACAAATATCAAATAATTCCTAAATATTCAATTATAACAACGCCGACTAAATTAAGATGATTTTTAAAAAAAAAAATTCGCGATAATAAAAATATCTAATATATAATAAATATTCAATTCGGCAAAAAAAAATATCAAATATTTCCTAAATATTCAATTAAAACAACGCCAAAAACTAAATTAAGATGATTTTTAAAAAATTAAAATCTTCGCCCTAATAAAAATACCTAGTAGATAATAAATATGAGATTCTGCAAATATTAATTTTTTTCGTCCCAATAAAAATATCTAATATGTAATAAATACACAATTAGGCAAAAAAAATATCAAATATTTCCTAAATATTCAATTATAACAACGTCGACTAAATTAAGATGATTTTTAAAAAAACAAATTCTTCACGCTAATAAAAATACATAATATATATATAACAAATATTCAATTTGGAAAATATTAAAATCTTTGCCTAATAAAAATATCTAATATATAATAAATATACAATTCGGCAAAAAAAATATCAAATATTTCCTAAATATTCAAATAAAAAAACGCCAAAAACTAAATTAAGATGATTTTAAAAAAATTAAAATCGTCGCCCTAATAAAAATACCTAGTAGATAATAAATATGAGATTCGGCAAAAAAAAATCATATATTTCCTAAATATTCAAAGAAAAACAGCATATTACAATCTTCGCCTAATAAAAATAAATATATCTAACATATAATAAATATACAATTCGGCAAAAAAATATCAAATATTTCCTAAATATTCAATTAAAACAACGCCAAAAACTAAATTAAGATGATTTTAAAAAAAATTAAAATCGTCGCCCTAATAAAAATACCTAGTAGATAATAAAATATGAGATTCGGCAAAAAAAAATCATATATATTTCTAAATATTCAAAGAAAACAGCATATTACAATCTTCGCCTAATAAAAATATCTAACATATAATAAATATACAATTCGGCAAAAAAAATATCAAATATTTCCTAAATATTCAATTAAAACAACGCCAAAAACTAAATTAAGATGATTTTAAAAAAATTAAAATTTTCGCCCTAATAAAAATACCTAGTAGATAATAAATATGAGATTCTGCAAATATTAATTTTTTCGTCCCAATAAAAATATCTAATATGTAATAAATACACAATTAGGCAAAAAAAATATCAAATATTTCCTAAATATTCAATTATAACAACGTCGACTAAATTAAGATGATTTTTAAAAAAACAAATTCTTCACGCTAATAAAAATACATAATATATATAACAAATATTCAATTTGGAAAATATTAAAATCTTTGCCTAATAAAAATATCTAATATATAATAAATATACAATTCGGCAAAAAAAATATCAAATATTTCCTAAATATTCAAATAAAAAAACGCCAAAAACTAAATTAAGATGATTTTAAAAAAATTAAAATCGTCGCCCTAATAAAAATACCTAGTAGATAATAAATATGAGATTCGGCAAAAAAAATCATATATTTCCTAAATATTCAAAGAAAACAGCATATTACAATCTTCGCCTAATAAAAATATCTAACATATAATAAATATACAATTCGGCAAAAAAAATATCAAATATTTCCTAAATATTCAATTAAAACAACGCCAAAAACTAAATTAAGATGATTTTAAAAAAATTAAAATTTTCGCCCTAATAAAAATACCTAGTAGATAATAAATATGAGATTCTGCAAATATTAATTTTTTCGTCCCAATAAAAATATCTAATATGTAATAAATACACAATTAGGCAAAAAAAATATCAAATATTTCCTAAATATTCAATTATAACAACGTCGACTAAATTAAGATGATTTAAAAAAAAAAAATTCTTCGCGCTAGTAAAAATATCTAATATATATAATAAATATTCAATTTGGAAAATATTAAAATCTTTGCCTAATAAAAATATCTAATATATAATAAATATACAATTCGGCAAAAAAAATATCAAATATTTCCTAAATATTCAAATAAAAAAACGCCAAAAACTAAATTAAGATGATTTTAAAAAAATTAAAATCGTCGCCCTAATAAAAATACCTAGTAGATAATAAATATGAGATTCGGCAAAAAAAATCATATATTTCCTAAATATTCAAAGAAAACAGCATATTACAATCTTCGCCTAATAAAAATATCTAACATATAATAAATATACAATTCGGCAAAAAAAATATCAAATATTTCCTAAATATTCAATTAAAACAACGCCAAAAACTAAATTAAGATGATTTTAAAAAAATTAAAATTTTCGCCCTAATAAAAATATCTAGTATATAATAAATATACGATTCGGCAAATATTAAAATCTTCTCCCCAATAAAAATATCTAATATATAATAAATATACAATTAGGCAAAAAAAATATCAAATATTTCCTAAATATTCAATTATAACAACGTCGATTAAATTAAGATGATTTTAAGAAAAAAATACTTCGCGCTAATAAAAATATATAATATATAACAAATATTCAATTCGGCAAATATTAAAATCTTTGCCTAATAAAAATATCTAATGTATAATAAATATACAATTCGGCAAAAAAATATCAAATATTTCCTAAATATTCAAATAAAACAACGCCAAAAACTAAATTAAAATGATTTAAAAAAAATTAAAATCTTCGCCAAGTAAAAATATCTAATACATAATAAATATACGATTTGGCAAATATTACAATTTTTGCCTAATAAAAATATCTAACATATAATAAATATACAATTCGGCAAAAAAAATATCAAATATTTCCTAAATATTCAATTAAAACAACGCCAAAAACTAAATTAAGATGATTTTAAAAAAAATTAAAATTTTCGTCCGAATAAAAATATCTAGTATATAATAAATATACGATTCGGAAAATATTAAAATCTTCTTCCCAATAAAAATATCTAATATATAATAAATATATAATTAGTCAAAAAAAATATCAAATATTTCCTAAATATTCAATTATAACAACGTCGAATAAATTAAGATGATTTAAAAAAAAAAAAAAATTCGCGCTAATAAAAATATCTGATAATAATAAATAAACAATTCGACAATTATTAAAATCTTTGCCTAATAAAAAATATCTAATATATAATAATCATACGATTCGGCAATATTAAAATTTTCGCCACAATAAAAATATCTAATATATAATAAATATACAATTAAATTAAGATGATTTAAAAAAAAAAAAATTCTTCGCGCTAATAAAAATATCTAATATATAATAAATATTCAATTCGGCAAAAAAAAATATCAAATATTTCCTAAATATTCGATTAAAACAACGCCAAAAACTAAATTAAGATGATTTTTAAAAAATTAAAATCTTCGCCCTAATAAAAATACCTAGGAGATAATAAATATACGATTATGCAAATATTAAATTCTTCGTCCCAATAAAAATATCTAATATATAATAAATACACAATTAGGCAAAACAAATATCAAAAATTTCTTAAATATTTAATTACAACAACTTCGACTAAATTAAAATGATTTAAAAAAAAAAATCCGCGCTGATATAAATATCTAATTTATAATAAATATGCAAATCGGGAAAAAAATATCAAATATTTCCAAAATATTCAATTAAAACAACGCCAAAAACTAAATTAAGATGATTTTAAAAAAATTAAAATCTTCGCCCTAATAAAAATATATAGTATATAATAAATATACGATTCGGCAAATATTAAAATCTTCTCCCCAATAAAAATATCTAATATATAATAAATATACAATTAGGCAAAAAAAAAAATATCAAATATTTCATAAATATTCAATTATAACAACGTCGACTAAATTAAGATGATTTTTAAAAAAAAAAATTCTTCGCGTTAATAAAAATATCTAATATATAATAAATATTCAATTCGGCAAAAAAAAAAAAATCAAATATTTCCTAAATATTCGATTAAAACAACGCCAAAAACTAAATTAAGATGATTTTTAAAAAATTAAAATCTTCGCCCTAATAAAAATACCTAGGAGATAATAAATATACGATTCTGCAAATATTAAATTCTTCGTCCCAATAAAAATATCTAATATATAATAAATACACAATTAAGCAAAACAAATATCAAAAATTTCCTAAATATTTAATTACAACAACGTCGACTAAATTAAGATGATTTTTTAAAAAAAAAAATTCGCGCTGATAAAAATATCTAATTTATAATAAATATTCAATTTAAGTTTAGGTTTGGATTTTTCTCAAACCGATTTAAACGGTTTTATTTGAAAATTCGTCAAAATTTGTTAAAATCGGACCGTTTACACCCCTATGTAGAAGATCATGTAACAACTAAGTAAATTTTGTTATTTCAAAAGACAATATAAGATATGATATGATAGAGTAATTAAATTTAAAACTAAATTGAAGTAAGTGACCCATTGAAATAAATTAAAGTTTAATAACCTAATTAAATTTTTTGTAGAAAATTCAGTGACCCCAAATAAAATTTATACTTCCATTCTTATTCTCCTTCATAGAAAATATGGATGTTTTCTGCATATCAACTTAGAATTTCTCAAGGGATAATTTTCATTCAAATCTTTTTCATATTCCTTTTAAGGTTCCATCAAAATTGAAAATATATTTTGTAATTCCAAATGGAAGCATAGTTTTATCAGTAAAATAATAAAAATACATTTAGTATCAATGTTGAAAGCATAATTAATTGTCGTAAGACTTCAATACCGATGAAATAAAAATCAGTTCAATTGTGGGGAGTATTCAATCTATTTTAAATGGTTTTATATATTAAAAAGGTTTAGATGTATTCAATCAAAACATTCTTCGGACTCTATAAAAGTTTCAGGGTGTTGAATAGACAATTGAAAAGTCATGAGACGTTTAAAATATCAACAAATTTTCTACGTACTAATTTTTAAGAAGTACAAATACAAAATCTCATAAAAAGTCTCTCATCCACTCCCAAGATTTTGAAATAGTCCTTCAATTCGTATTATTTTCTATTTTTTTCCCCATATTTTTTTCCCCTTATAATAATCAAAATTTTCTGTCTTTTCAACATGTTAATATAATTGTTCTTTTTTCATTATTTTTTTTTCATTTTATTCAAGGAAATAAAGACTCTAATAAGATTTTTCCCTTTTGTTTTTCATCGTTTCCTCTAATTTTTCAATGGAAAATATTAATTTTAATTAAAAATTTACAAAAGCTGGATTAATTTTTAATTTTAACTTCCATGTAATTGGTTTTTTTATTTTAATTTAATAACTTTCTACGTGTTTGGACATATTAATAATATTGAACATTGAAATTTATTTCTTTTTCTGATTGAAATGTTACGATTATTTTAGTATTTTGACTGTTTATTTTCTTCTAGTTGAGATGACTTATATTTAATATGTCATTTAAAAATATCTCTATTGTCATTAGAAATATAATTTTATTATGGTATGTAAATATTATTACATTGTAGTGCAAAATAAATAATTGAATAACAAGGATATGAAATAAGTTAATTAAATTCTACAAAATTCTTTCGCTTAAAAGCCTAATAAAATCTTTGTTAAATTTGTCAAAGTGCGTTGGAACATTTAATTGTCATTTATGAAATGAATTTGATAAGAATTTATGTATTTTTTGAATACAGCGTCGAGTAAAAAGAGTACAATCATTGAAAAATAAAAAATAATAAACTATTAAAAGATTTTTATTTATAGTATTTTCTTACTTATGCATAAATTTACTCATACACAATTTTTTATTTATGAGTAAAAGATCATAAGTATTTTTTAAATTTTAAATTTTTTATCACAGCCTTTGTGCTCCATTATTTTGAATTATAATGAAAGGAATGATAAATTTTTGAAGAATGTGTAGTTAAGAAGGAAGGAAATTTTTTTAGATTTATATATAATATAATTATTGAAAAATGTGTAATTGATAAAAATAAAGAGAAAAATAAATTTTAATTTAATGGGAGGCAAATAGGGGCTATTATACTTCCTCACCGTCATTAGCCCTGGGGTGCATAGGTGGGTTGGGTAATTACATGTTTGTGTGGCCTTATATCATCTGTGTATTGAGATTAAATTTATTCCTTGGAATTAAGTCCTGATAATTTGAAGTGGATTAATTTAATCCTAATACTATTTGATATAGACAAAAATCGTCATGACCTGACCACGGAATCCCGAGTACAAATATTGTCAATTTCGTCATATCATCTGTAGGTTCCTTAGGCATGACACCTCGGGCTCGCTAATGATTATCCCTAAACGTTATAGGGGTCGTTAGCCTATCTCCTCGGGGTAGAACATCGCCCTTTGATTCGGGGTCACCTCGAAATTACCTTTAACAATACCAAACTTATTAGGACTCTCCCATAATATTATCCAATTCTGATAAGATCGTGTTCTATGTTCGCGTGAAATTAGCAAGCGTACGAGATCGTTGACAAATAATAATAAAATGAGTTGTGAGTTATCGTCCCACGAGAAATAATATTTAATTTTAGTTCACTAGTTACTACTAAATTCTATGTTCGTGACACGAAAGATGTGATTTTGTGGTTATTTAAAATAATTCTAAACTAAGGAAGCAATAATTTTTTTTGTCAAATATGCGAGTGATTGTATTGGATTTCGAATCCTATTATTGTCATTTATTTTAATTCTTGATTCGTAATATAGTCAATTTCATGAATATCGATAACATAGTGTATTTAATTTTATTTTTCCAAGACAAATTAAGTCTATTCTAATTACGACCCGATCATATTTTTAGTCCAAATTCATATGACCAAAATGCATTAAATTATAGGTTATCTATGTGATTGCATATGTGGTAAAGATTATTCCTAATTCTATCCTTATTGAAGGACACATGGACAAGTGTTGAGAGCTTGACTCCAAAACTAATGAATGCAAGACAAGTAAACTAATGAATGAAATATGATATTATAACAAAATCAATTATAAGCTACTCCATAATAGGGTGCCATCCGTCATTCATTCTAAATGGCTAAATTATTACAAAGGTTGAAAGGAAATCCATAAATACCTCTACTTCAGAATACTAAAGCATGTAAATTCAAATATTTCCCTCTCAAATAACCATTTTTCTTCTTGATTTGGTTTGAACATCAAAATTAGTGAGTTTAGGAGGCGAAAATCCTGACTAAGTGAAATAAAATTATCTAATTAATTAATTGGGTATTAAGTTTAATTGAGTTAGATATTAGATTTAATAGAGTTGAGTCTAATATGAATATATTTTTTAAAATTTGGACGCGTTTAGTTTTAATTTGGTTAAATAAAATTTAAATAAATTTATTTTCACATTTAATTTTATAAGCGGTTTAAAGTTTTGAAATGAATTGCAAAATTGAAATATAAAACAGACCACTTTCAAAATGGTTTGGTTCATTTCAATCAAAACGTTGATCTATCTAAATCAACGATTTCGAAAAAGCGATTTCAATTTGATTTGACCATTTCGTTATTCAACCACGTCTAATGGCAAAGGTTGTGTTGATTTTAGGTTGGGCTTCAAGTTGGGACTAGATTTATAGGTTACGATTGTCGGACTTGATTTTAAGTAAAAATTACATTTCACCCTACTTTTAAAGATCAATATTCTAAAATTAGGTTGAATGTTTCATTATTTAATTAAAAATCAGATATTTATAAATTTCGGGTAATTAGCAGAAATAGTCCCTAACGTTTACACTCATTGCTAAAATGGTCCCTATCATTTTAATTTTGGCATTTACACCCTTATTTCAAACGTTTGTTGCGGGATTGGTCCTTCCATCCAATTCCGTTAAATCAATCGTTAACAATTTAATGGAATTTGTAGAAATGGTCCCTAACATTTACACTCATTTGCTAAAATGGTCTCTATCTTGTTTGAGTCTAATTAAATTTTATTCTATTACATTTTATTTTTCTCTCTTTCCTATTTTCAACCACATAACTTTTCATAAAATAATATTATATGTAAATCAAAATTTTTTCCTTCCTTTTCAATCATTCATTTAAAAATAATAATAATATTCCACATATTTTCATTCACAAAAAATGGGGGCCAAACGGGGAAATTAGTCAACTTCCCATATTTTTCTCCTCTTAAAATTTTTGGTGAATATAATTCTTATGGTTTGATGTAATTTATAATTTTATACCCCAACTCAAAACTTTATATTTTGAAAAATGAACGGTTAAAAAAGAAGGAAAATTTTTCGATTTATGTATAATATTATTTTATGAAAGATTGTGTGGTTGAAAATAGGAGAGAGAAAAATAAAATTTAATAAAATAAAATTTAATTAGACTCAAACAAGATAGAGACCATTTTAGCAAATGAGTGTAAATATTAGGGACTATTTCTACAAATTCCATTAAATTGTTAACGGTTGATTTAACGGAATTGGATGGAAGGACCAATCCCACAACAAACATTTGAAATAAGAGTATAAATGCCAAAATTAAAATGATAAGAACCATTTTAGCAATGAGTATAAACGTTAGGGACCATTTTTGCTAATTACCCATAAATTTCATCTCAAACCCTAAATAATATCCTCTCTCACCCAATTCTATACACTCTTTGTCAACCGTCGTCGTCGCTCTCGGAGAGCACAGCTACCGAAGACCGTCTCTATATTATTTTCACTGTGAGCGCACGGTGAAGCCATGTCTTGACTGCAAATCGTGCCTGCGATGGCTTAGATCATCGGAGGCTCTACAGATCATGGGTAAAGTCATTCCTTCTCTGTGAGCGACTCCAGAGGCTTGTAGATCCCGACTGCAGCGACACAGTCTGCAGGGATGTAGATCGCGGGGGTATTTTTTTTTTTTTTTTTGGTTGTTGGATGTGGTTTCCATGTTTTGGCGGGTTTGGGGTGTGGTGGTGGTACTACAGGCAGTTGTACTGAGGTATTAGCGGTGATGGTGGCACTGGAGATGGCAGTTCAGGTGGTGGAGGTGGTGGCGTTGGAGTTGGTGTTAGTGTTGGCGGAGACATTCAGATTTTGTTAAATTTTAGGGGTGTCTTTTGTTGGCAGGGGAGCTGATAAGGTGGTGTGATGGTGGATCTGACATTGTTGGCGATGGTGAGGTAGTGGTCGCAAACGGTGCGGCGCCGTGGTTTGGTGGCGCCGATGACATTCAAGTGAGACCAAAAGTGTTTGTGACCATGTTGACGACTCTCTCAGTCTCAACTATCCACTTCAAAAAAATCACAAAACCCTTCTCACCAAGAATTTCACTGTTCACTCGCTCTCACAGTAATTCTGTCCCGTTAAACTCCTCTCTACCAGCAGTAAATGCAGAGTCTTTCAGGAAAATCAAAATCCAAAATACCCACAATTTTTCTGGGCTTTTCAAGAAGAATTTTGGTATCCGTTTTGATGAAAGAAACAAAAATATTAGATTTACTCTAAAAGCACAAAATGAAGATGAGATTGGTACTGATACGAGTGATGAGAAAGCAGAAGAGGAGGTTCGTGGGCAAAGCACTATGCCTGAAAGGTTCAGATATTTGACCAAAGAAGCTCCTGATAAGCCTGTTAGGTGGCCTTTGCTCATCGGTATATGAAAACTTTTATATAGCATCCACGAAGCGGGTACATAAATTGTTCAAATGCAAATTCTTGTTGCATTATTATTATTATTATTTCCCTTCCTGTGATGTGGAATTCTGTGTTGCATATGAGTCCATTTATATTGTCTAGTTTCCTGTATGTGGCCTGTAATTTGCACTATAATTTAACTGGACATGCTTATTTGAAGATATTGTTCAGCACTATGTTCTTTATTGAGAAATAGTAGTCCTATATTGCAAGAATTAGAACCTAAAATTAAGAAAGAAAATGTGTCGTTTTTGTGAGGCATAATTATTGCCTAGTAATTGTAAATCAGCTAGCGCCTGTTATTAGCTTAATTTCTGAAGTATGAGAAAGTAGATGAAAAACTATTTTGCAGGAAAAATAGATCTTTTTGTTTAGATTTCTTTCGAATTATTAAAATCCATCCTTCTACCTCTTAACACTTTAGAATTAAGGAGGCTTCTCAAAATTCTATTTATTGATATTGTTATTGATTGAGCAACACGACTGGTAATGAAATTCAATGATACTGTGTATATACAGGTACTGCTTTGTTAAAAAAATGAATGAATTATCTTACTTACTAACCCAATAGGTTATAACGAAGAAGGTACCCAATAGGTTATAACGAAGAAGGTAAAGGCTACCGTCAATTATTCAAATTTGGGATCAAGAATAGGTTGATATAAGATGGTGACAGGTGAGTACTGAGTAAATTGATCATTGCATATATTTTCCATCCAAAACCTCAATTTTCAAAATTGACATATACTTTTACTTAAACTAAAGTATGATTCTTGAATATTAGTATGCATTTTTTTAAAAGCTATATGAGTGTTTACACCTTGAGGCCCTCTTATCCTGGGGCTTTCATTAAATGCCTTGAAGCTCAAGATTAGGCTTTAAAATGTCTCTACGCATACTCCTTACCTCTTTACCAAATGTTTTAAGACATTGCTAGCATGTGAGTTGTCTTGTCAGAGGCTGGAACTAACTGCCAAGGAGCTAAAATTAATGCTAATGTAAGATTAACAGAAGGATACATGGAATGAAGAATGGCCAGTGATTAGGGAGGGATTTATTTGGATATATGTACTTCATGGAGATACAATTTTTTTGACATGTTTGTCTACTACAATGGTGGTGTGGGTAATCGAATCGTTTATCTGGACTTATGAATGGGTTGCTTTAACAATGCTTCTGGAATTGACTGCGGCTAATGGGTTTGGACTTTAATAGGTCAAATGGGTTGGCAACTGGGATGGTTGCTTTTTTGACTGAATTGTGAGTTGCGCTATGTTAACTGGTGTGTTGGCATCAAGCATGGACTATGAATGAGGTCTACTTTACAATGGCCAGTTGGGATAGAAGTTAGTTTCTACAATTGTGGATGCTGCCAGAATTTTATTTCTTGGTTAGATGGACAAGAGGGATAACATATATTTTACTGAGGATCAATACTCGAGGTTTTTTTTTTTTTTGGCAACAGGCACACCATATATTGTAGCTTTTGAGGATTTTTCAATAAGAGTAACGCTTAGGCAATGGTACCATTTGATGCAGAACAAGAGCGACAGAGGAGAGAGGACAAAAACAGAATGGAGTAGAATAACTTGGAATTCAGTAACAGAACTGTAGAGGGAATATCACTTAACATTCAAATCAACTGTTTAAATTGCTGAGACATCATGGCCCTTGTTAATAGGGATGACAATGGGGCTGGGGCGGATTCGGTTTAGGGCAGGGCGAGGGTGCCCCGCCCCACCTTAAACGGGGCGGGGCATGGCAGGGATGGAGTTTGCCTCGTTTATTGTTTCATTTATTTATTTATTTTACATTTTCAAATTTTCGAGTTATGCTATTATTAGAGAATAAAATAAAATTTTAAAATTTCGAGTTATGCTATTATTCAAAGTTCAACCCTTAATCCCAAAATCTAAAGGTAATGATATTTTAAATTTTTTTCTAATTTTTTCGATCAAGATATTATAAATTGGCTTTTATTATATAATTTAATTATAATAAAAAGATTGGACGACCGGATTTATAAATTATATAAAATAATTGTTAATTTAGTAAAATTGACAATTGACAATTGTATAATACAATTGTTGGATTAGAAACATGATATAAAATTGTAAATACATTCAACAATATTTTAAAACTAATAATTAATTAAAATTATAGTTTAATTTTTATTTATTTTTTTCACGGGGCGGGTTCGGAGCGGGGAATCTCCACCCCTCCTCGCCCTGCAACCCGTGACGGGGTGGGGCGAATTTTTTTGCCATCGCTACTTATTTGACACACATTATTTGAAAAATTAAAGAATTTTGAATTGTATTTTTTTTTTTTGAGAATGTGTGGTTAAAAAATAAAGAAACATTATTGATTTGTGTGAATGTGTGGTAGATAATGATACTGTAACAAACAAATTAAAATTTTAAAGGGGGAAAACAAGGGCATCGCCCTGCTAGATTTTGGTTTTTATATCAAAAAATGGAACAACAATGATGAAAATTTCTTAACCTAAGACTAATGTCTCTAGAAGAAAATAAATTCACTTACAAATAAATCAATCAGAATAAGTCACAATCTATTATTAGTACCCTAGAATGAGTGTGTGTATATTTGGCAAGTCTTCTATCAAATTTTCATCGCAATCTCCATGAGAATCTTTTGACTTTCTGTATTACTAGTTATCATGAGACATAATTTTGCTCGGTGTTTAAAATCAAGTATCATGCTCATCTAATTTTTAAATTTCAATAAAAATAGGATTTATTTCTGTTTAGGTGGTTATTTCAATAATGTATTGCTAGATTGAATGGATGATAGAAAAATATTCGTATAGCAGATGAAAAGTTTATAGGAAATCAGACTTGACTTGTTATATGGGTGGTTGCTAAAAAGGTACACGTGTCAATGGCTAAAATAAAGAAAGCGAAACACTAAAAAGACGACTGTAAGGTGCTCTTCTTTGATTTAATAGGATAGATATATGTCTTGTATTTTGTTATACACGCGTTAAAAGGAAACTACTGTTGTACTTTGGTAATACTTACACTGTTATTTTCTTCTAAATCACATACAGTTTACATGGTCTTAAAGTTTCCCATCTATCAAAAAGATATGAATCTCGAAAGTATAGTTATTACTCGATATGCCTGTGAAATGAGACAACTTCACAGTTATCTTTGCTTGAGCGCTTGACTGCTTGATTTTGTCCATTTCATGTCAGTTTGAAGAAAGGTGCTGCAAATCATTGTGAGCTGTTTTTCTTTCGTTAGACTGTACACACTAAAGCTGCTTGTTTTTCTTGCTGGAGTGTTCTCACTGTATTGTGAAAAACTTTAATTATAAGAGTGTGGATGCTAAATCATTTGACATTTTTTTGCAGTTCTGGCTTTCATGCTCTATGCCTGGAGAACTGTCTTATGGGAACTTTCAAACTGGAGAAAGGCTGTGGCAGCAATTTTTGGATTCTTGGGTTACATTGCAAAACTTATGTTAGCTCTTATAGTCCATTTTATTGGGGATCCAATCACATCCTCAATTCGAGGAATTGAAACTATGTTCTATACTGTACGAGCCTTGTATTCCGGCATAATTGCATATGCTCCCATTCAAGAGCTGACAACAATCATCATACTGACTTCTGCTGTACTTGCTATTGCCGAAGCCACCGTCCCTGACTCTGTAAATAGTCAGCCATATGTTCTCACAGTAGCTGGATTGGTTATGCTGCTGTAGCGAACTATATCTCTGAGCCATTTTTCTGGACGTTACTCCTAGGATTGTTTGTTTTTGCAAAGTTTATGAAGAAGAGAGATTACGTATTTTCTGCATTGCCAGTTGTAGCTATTTTATCTGCTGTGGGAGAGCCTTGGGTTAGAGCATTAGTAATGGGTTCGTATTTGGCATTGGCCATATTCCACCATTCAAAGAAGCAAGAGGAAGAAAGTGGAACAGTTAATAGGGTTCTACTTCCCCTGTTATGTGCTGCATTGGCCATTGGTTTACGTCTTGTTGCTAAATGGGCTGGGTACCGACATTTGACTTGGATGATTGTTTAACTCGCCTGATCAGTTTGTCTGGCTCTAAATGCATTGTTGCGTGAAATGGACAAGTCAAAATTCTGTCTAGATTGAACAATCTATCCATTGGAATACTCTTGTAAAATTCTCATTTTAAATTAACTCTACAATTATATAAGTGAAATACAGATTTACTATTTTCTCCAGTTTTGTTCCAATTTGGCCCTGTTTGATTGGCCAAGTTTTCCGTGGAAGGTGAAAAACGTTTTCCTACTTTTTACTATTCACCTGTTTGATTGCACTAATTTTTCAGGGAAAACGTTTTCCAACGTTTTCCAAGGTACAAGCGGTTGATGCACAAAAGTTAGAAAACGTTTTTTCACCATAGTGGTGGGAAAACGTTTTTCAACTTTTTGACGTTTTTTTTTTAATATTTTTTTAGCAATTGGAACACATTCCAAAGTCAATGGTAAAAAAATTTATCCATTTAATTGACAATATGTGTAAAAAACAAAACCAAACGAAAAATTTGTCAGGTGGAAAATTATACCAATCAAACACCATTAATTATAATTCCCTGTAAATCGTTTTCTAGGCAATTCAATTCCCTGCCATTCATTTTCTTTCCACCCGTTTTCCACCCTTACAATCAAACAGACCCTTAGATGATTAGTTGTATCCCATTTTGGTGAAACTTCTCTTAGCAATTTGTTACTGTTTAATTATTTACATTAATCGATTAAAATAATAAGAGGAAGGAATGTACACATATTATATTGATTGTGCATCTTTTAACGGGACCAATTTTGCCTATGTCAATAAATGTTTGGGATCACTTCGGTTGGGGGATGAATCAGTAAGAGTCATCAAAGGTTAGGGATGAAATGTACAATTTTTTTATAATTTTTGGTCCAACCTAACTTTAGCCCATTTAAAACCCATTTTGTGTGGTGCAAGTTAGGGTTTTTGGTGAATAAATCAAGGGAAATTTTCATAAGTAAGAGTATAATTTTGGTCCAATTTAATAATAAGAAAATAAGTTTCAACTTTCAAAAATCAGATTTTTGTTAATTTTTATTTATAATTTAATTAATTAAATAAATTAAGGTCACAAATCTATATATTTTGGTCATAGATTCACAATTTAGTTAGTCACATATTATTTTCGGTCACAAATCAGAAATTTTAAATGTTAAATTATTTTACGTCACAATTCAAAAATTTTATAGGTCACAATTTGTTCATCGGTCATAGATTCACAATTTAATTCATCACATATTATTTTTCGGTCACAAATAAAAAATTTTAAATGTCACAAATTTTTTCTTGATCACAGGTCAAAAATTTATAAGTTACAATTTCTTTATCGGTCACAGATCACGAACATTATAAGTCACAATTTATAGTCATAACTTATAATCGGTCACAAATTAATAAATTTTTAGGTCACACATTATCTTTTAATCACAGTTCATATTTTCATTAGTCACATATTATTTACTGGTCACAGATTAGGTCACACGTTAATTTTTAGTCACAGTTCATATTTTTTATTAGTCACATATTGCTTACTGGTCACAAATTAACCAATTTAATGGTCATAACACCACCGCATACTGCCACCATCACTGTCGCCCCACGCCAACCACGGCCTCCAGCAGCACCGTTGCCAGAACTACTGCCACCATCTCCCAGCAACAACATCACCATCTCAGAAGAACCACCACTGCGCCTCCCGGCACCACCGCCACCACTTCCAACAAACTACCATTTCTACCGGCACCGCCGCCACCACCACCACCTCACAAATATGAAAATCACCAAACCAACACCACCGTCTGCAATAACAGAACCATAACAGAAGGACTACTACAGTCATTACCACTTGAACAATCGCCGCCATCATCACCCACAAACCACCAAAAACTACCTCCACCGCTGAACCCACTGCAACACAGCCGCGCACACACCACCACCGTGCCACCACAGTCGCACACCACCCGCCGCACCATTTCCAAAATCGCACACACAAATCTGCCACCAGATCCACCTAGAAAGCCGCGCACCACTACAGTCGCGCACCACCACAGTCGTGCACCACCGCCACACCATCTCTAACGCCGTACCCACAAATCCGCCACTAGATCCACCAAGAAAGCCACCACCAGACCTACCTACAAAGTCGCCACCAAACCAGAAATAGCAAACCCACCACAGATCGCGCACACACTACCACATATCGCACAAATACCACTACGGGCGGCGCTTTCGGTGGTGAATAGAGTGGGGGGTAACCGCCGAGACTTCTGGCCCAACTCCTGGCTCCAACAACGACGGTGGTTGTCAAGGGAGGGTAGAGAGAGAGAGAGAGAGAGAGAGAGAGAGAGGAATTAATAATTTTAGGGGTTTAGGTAGATTAATTGTTTTTTTATATATATTAATTAATTATTTAACGAGATATCTGATTTTTGAATAGTTAAACTTTGAGTCTGATTTTAGAATAGTCAATTTTTAAATTAGGGTTTTGTGTAATTTCCACATAAATCAATTCCTCTATATATAAGTCAAAAATCCTAGGAGGAAATACATTCCATGGCTGAATGATCCGATTATATTTTCACAGTGGTTTTTTTTAAAAAAAAAAAAAGAAGTTAAAGGTTAAAATAGAAATTTTATATATCATTTGTCAAAATTGCCCTCATCTTCAACAAAGATAGGAGAGGAGAGGGAAAAGAAAAAAAAATTCACATAGTAAGATCCGATCGAAGTCTACCCAACACTGACCACCACAAAACTCGATCATTATCTTCAACAAGGTTAGTATTTTTGTAGGATTAAGAGATTGATTTTTAATTTTGAATGTTTTGTGAATTTTCATATTAAATGGTTATTTATGATATTTATTCTTCATTATTTAAGTAAATTATTGATTTTATGAAGGATTTTTGCCCCCTAAAAAAAATAAAATTTCTCGAGAAATGGCGAAAACAGTTGGCCCAATTTTTTTTTTCCTAATTTGTTTTTTTCTTTTGTTTAATTTATTTTGTTTTTATTATAATTTTTTTTGAAATATTTTTAAAATTTCTTAATTGTTTTGTTCATATTATAAATAATTTTTTTCGATTTAAAATTCTTTTTATGATAAAACATAATTTTTTTCAATTTTAATTAAATAATATTTATATTATTTATTTAATTAGTTTTGTTTTTATTATAATTTTTTTTTGGGAATAGTTTTAAATTTTTTTCTTCATATTATAAATAATTTTTTTGTTCAATTTAAAATTATTTTTAATTCTTTTCTTTTATGGTAAAAATTAATTTTTTTTCAATTTTAATTAGATAATATTTTTATTCGTTATTTAATATTTAAAATTTTTTCTTGTTTAATTTGTTTAATTTTTATTATAATTTTTTGAAATAGTTTTAAAATTTATTAATTGTTTTGTTCATATTATAAATATTTTTTTTATGATTTAAAATTCTTTTTTTTTCTTTTTTGATAAAACTTAATTTTTATTTAATTTTTGTAATTTCCTTTTGTTTAATTTGTTTTGTTTTTATTATTATTTTTTTTGGAAATAGTTTTAAAATTTCTTTTTTCTCTTCATATTATAGATAATTTTTTGTTCAATTTAAAATTCTTTTTAATTCTTTTCTTTTTATGATAAAACTTAATTTATTTATTTTTCAATTTTAATATGAAAATTATACACTTTGACCCAACTAACACCTAGAGGGGGAGTGAATAGGTGTTTATATGGAATTTAAACAATTTAATTAATAATTGCAATCAAGTCACGATTATTAAATTGTCCAGATGAATTCACGTGCAATCTATCCTATATTGAATTGTCGCAGTATAATAACTTGCCGAAAAGTAAATAACATAGGATATTTGTTGACGGAGAAAACCCCTTGCGGAATTAAAAACTTCGGGCCCAAACCAGTACGAATCAACTTACAGTATTATCAGACTCGACTAACATAAGTACTTTCTGACCTCTTGACTGTAATTCCTAAAAGTCCTCCTGGACTACGTGTTCATGTACCAACTCCCGACTTTCTAATTTCGTCTATTCCTTGTGGATTCCCCAGAACTCATTGTTCTCTAACAATCGGAACTCCGGTCACCTTCCTTGATCTTCAACATTTGATAGATGCTCTGAAAGTATGGGTTTCAGTGTTTGATTTGTGAACTTTTGATATTTTTCAACTGCAACACTCAACGATGAAAGTGTTGAATGATATAGATGTAGTATATGTGGTTTTTCACAATATTCAATACAAAAAATTTCGTGAAGTGGCGCAAGTATTTATATAGTGGACGTTTTGGGTAGTATATACCAGTTTAAATTCTCGAAAATCGAAAATTAAGGTTTCTTGGTATATACTGTCGTTTGAGTGAAAGCTCACGAAAAGCGAGCGACAGTGTTTCGCTTGAATGAAGTCCTGCGACAAGTTAAAAAAGTTCATTACGTTTTTATCGCTTGAGCACCAACTTGGCGAAAGGTGAGCGAAATTACGTCTACTCTTCTTCCCTTATTCCTAGTTTGAACCCTAACATACCTAACTTATCTATACAAAATTGTACCTAACTCCTTGACTTTTATACAGGTTTTATTTAGTCAAAAGCTCACAGAATTATCAATTATATTTAAAACCTAGCATAATTAAATAATATTTAATTAAAAAAATTATAATAACTTTACTTTTTTAATTTTATTTGTAATTCTTTTCTTGGTCTCCTCCTTTAAATTATTAAGTCGTTTATTTTTTTATTAGTATCGGTGTAAAATGAATCTACGTCTTGCGTATAGTAAATTCGGTTCGCTTAATTTTATGAGATTATGCTTTATTTCATTATCTCTTGTTCAATATTCTAACATTTGAATTTTTGCAGGATGGAGTAATCTAGACGCGGAGTTGAGACGGATAACGAGGAAAGCTACTTGGCACAGTATGTTTGATAGTTTCACTACTACACTGAGCCGTTGGATGATCAGTGATGAGAATGATTCATTCAAAGAACAAACGCCGCTATACCATAGTTTTCTGCTCGATCTCGGGCATTTGTAAGCATTTTGATGGGTGTATTCGTGTTGTTTTGTAGCCTTGATAACCTGGGAGAATACGACATACTTTGAAGCTTGAATTGAGGGTGACGATGGATCACAAAAAGGAGCATGGAAAGTTAGTGATGAAAGAGGAGAATGAACTACTAAAGAGGTTTGGAAACCGAACAAAGGGAATCAAGTCAGAACACCCCACGCCACGGCGTGTAATTGTCACTCCACGGCGCCCAAATAGGCAAACAATGGACCTCACCAACAGAACACGCCACGCCACGGCGTGAGATTTGGGCGCCACGGCGCCCAAAGATGAAGAAAAAAGGGTTCGCCAGCATAACGCTCCACGCCACGGCGCCCGTTATGGGCGCCATGGCGCCGCCTGTGCGAAAAACCCGGAACTTACGTTTTTGAAATATTTTCTCGGCCCATTTGAATCCAAATCCGTCCAAACACTCAAGGGATATAAAAGCCAATGTGAAGACCTCTAAGGATGTTTTTTCAATTGGAGAAAGGGGAGAACATAGCATACTTAAAGAGGAGATTTTTGGATAATAACATAGAGATTTTGAAGAAGAAGAGAAGGAAGAGATCTGGGAATTCATGGCCTTGACTGCTGCTGTCGAAAGAGGCGTTTATCAGCTTGTCTTTCCTTCAATTCTTCCCTATAAAACCATGGTGAATTCGTTTTGGTTGATGTTAGTTATTAGCATGAACTAATTCCATTTACTTCTAGGGATATGATGTAATCTGGATCTGAAACTATGTTTGATTGGTTATGCTAGATTGATTTAATTCTCATCTATGTTTGTCTGGATTATTGTAGATTTAATGCTTCTAATTAACAGGCCATTAATTAGATGATTTCAATCTTGTAATTTACCGTCGAAAGAGGGAATTATAGGGTAGATCTTGAATAATTCGGCATAGGTAAATATAGAGATCGAAAGACTTATATGAACCTATGTGGTGTAAAATCATTGGTCTAATAGTTTCCTTGTTTTATTAAAATTGCGTATGCATATGTGATTTGATAAACGAGAATAACATTCAATTAACTGTCGAAAGAGGCGTTGGATGAATGGACGATTTGCTAACAAACAAGAGAATTGAATTCAATTAGCTAACTGAAAAAGGCATAGTGAAGATCTAGGT
Organism: Osmanthus fragrans; assembly: GCA_019395295.1. Lineage (NCBI taxonomy): Eukaryota > Viridiplantae > Streptophyta > Magnoliopsida > Lamiales > Oleaceae > Osmanthus > Osmanthus fragrans. Next base: position 38,823 of record JAEDXY010000111.1, on the reverse strand, counting down.
GAAGTCGATTTCCCTAGAAGTCTCTATCTCGATTAATTTCCAACAATATAAAAACCATTGTCTTTATTTAAACAATTTTCTTAGAGTTGAATTTACTTTAATTTGCAACTACAACAATCTTTGTGATTCTCCTAAATAAAATTGAGATTAACATAATTTCGGTACTTGACAAACGTAAGATACCAATCCCTGAGGACGATACTTTTCTCATCATTTTATTATAAAATTTCGATACTGTGCACTTGCAGTTTCGCACCGATCAAGTTTTTGGCGCCGTTGCCGGGGATTAGTTTAATCTTATTTTTGCCAATATCGATACTAAGTAATCTTGATTTTAATCCAGGATTTTATTTAAGTCTATTTTAATTTGTGTTTTACATTCTCTACAGGTAGGTTTCTGACGTTGGATGCGCCGTGGTGGAACTCGTGACATTCTTCCTTTTGATCCGGAAATTGAAAGAACTTTCAGAGCACAAAGAAAAAAAATACTAGCCATGGCCAACGGACAACCTGAAGAACAACCACGCACCTTGAGGGATTATGTAAGGCCGGTTGTGAATGATAACTTCTCGGGTATAAGACGCCAAACCATTAATGCCAACAATTTCGAGCTCAAACCAGCGTTGATCAGCATGGTACAACAAGTTCAATTTAGTGGGTCGCCACTAGATGACCCCAACATTCATTTGGCGATGTTCTTGGAGATCTGTGATACAATAAAAATCAATTGGTGTTACTGAAGACACCATTAGGCTAAGGCTGTTCCCTTTCTCTTTGAGGGACAAAGCGAGAGGTTGGCTACAATCTCTACAAGCTGGAAGCATTACCAGTTGGCAGGACATGGCAGAAAAATTCCTTGCCAAATTCTTTTCCCCTGCAAAAACAGCCCAACTCAGAAGTGAGATTGGCCAATTCAAGCAAAACGATGTAGAGTCGCTTTATGAGGCATGGGAAAGGTTTAAGGATATGATTCGACGCTGTCCTCAACATGGATTGCCAGAGTGGTTGCAAGTGCAGATGTTTTATAATGGATTGAACGGGCAAACTCGGACCATAGTTGATGCTGTTTCTGGAGGAACTTTGATGTCAAAGACACCTGAAGGTGCTACTGTCCTTTTGGAAGAAATGGCCTCAAACAACTACCACTAGCCAACTGAGAGAACTATGACCAAGAAAGTTGCTGGTGTGCATGAATTAGAACCATTTGCAGCCCTTTCTGCTCAAGTGGCCTCACTATCTCATCAGATTGCAGCCTTATCAACCCAAAAGACACCACAAAGTGCAGAATATTTGGGGGATACTGGTGTTACAGCCTCGATCAATGAAATGAGTCAAGAACAAATTCAATACATCAACAATCAGAACTACAACTATCGTGGAAATCAGACACCAAATTACTATCATCCCGGGCTTCGAAATCAAGAAAATTTTTCGTATGGAAACACAAAGAATGTGTTGCAATCCCCCCAGGATTTGATAGTCAATCAAGTGAGAAAAAGATGTCTCTTGAAGATGTTATGATTTCATTTGTTGAGGAGACAAAGACAAGGTTTGAAAAGACATATTCAAGGTTGGACAACATGGAAACTCATGTTAGCAATATGGGAGCCACCATGAAAAATCTAGAAGTGCAAATTGGGCAACTAGCCACTACAATCAATGCACAACAAAAAGGAACCTTTCCTAGCAACACAGAAGTGAATCCAAAGGAACAATGCAAGGCTATCACACTTAGGAGTGGAAAAGAACTTGAAAGGCCACCACCAAAGGAAACAAATTTCACTCCTACAGCTGCAGATAAAGACCAAAGCAATAACAAAGTAGAAGAAGAGAAGATTGGGGATGATAAACTAAGAGACTTACATGCCTCCAAGCATTTCATTTCCCGACAATCCTCCTATTCTTTCTACTCCCCTTCCCCACTCAACGTTTTCAAAAACAAAAACTCGATAAGCAATTTTTGAAGTTTTTCGATATTTTTAAGAAACTTCACATAAATATTCATTTCGCAGATGCCTTGGAACAAATGCCAAATCATGTGAAATTTCACAAGGATATCATCTCAAAGAAAAGAAGGTTGGAGGATTTAGAAACAGTGAAGCTCTCTGAAGAATGCAGCGCCATTCTTCAAAAGAAACTACCTCAGAAATTGAAAGACCCAGGGAGTTTCACATTGCCTTGCACTATTGGAAATTCATTCTTCAATAAAGTTTTATGTGACCTTGGTGCTAGCATTAATCTCATGCCATTTTCTATTTGCAGGAAATTAGGACTTGGAGAGATGAAACATACCACCATTTCGTTGCAACTAGCGGACCGATCCATCAAATACTCACGTGGGATCGTAAAAGATGTACTGATAAAGGTGAAAAAATTCATTCTACCCGCTGATTTTGTGGTGCTAGATATAGAGGAAGACCAAGAAATCCCATTAATTCTTGGCCGACCATTCTTGGCCACTGGAAGGGCCTTGATTGATGTTCAGAATGGTGAATTGACACTGAGGGTAAACGAAGAAGAGGTTAAATTCAACGTCTACAAAGCTATGAAATTTCCAGAAGATCCAAACACTTGCTTTCGGGTAGATGTCATTAAGGACTGTATAGAAGAAGCTTTTCAAGAGGAGACACCAGCCGACCATCTCGAAAGATGTATCACAACTTCATCTGATACTCATGACTTCAACAGTTCTGTTGTTGGCAAAGTTGGTCTACCCTTCATTAGTGAAGAATTTCTCTACTATGTGTTTGCCTTGGGAACTTTAGAACAGCCCACAACACTTAGCAATAAGGTGGGAAAGCTAGATCTGATAGTAGAGAAAGCAGATTTAGAAGCTTCTAAAGAAAAGATGCAGCAAACTAAAACTCCAGAACTGAAGCAATTGCCTGGACATCTTCGCTATGCATTTTTAGGTGAGAGTGATACTTTTCCAGTGATTGTTGCAGCAACACTCTCACCAGAAGAAGAAGGAAGGTTGCTACGTATGTTAAGGGAACATCAGACAGCATTGGGGTGGACTTTATCTGACATAAAACGTATAAGTCCATCCATTTGCATGCACAAAATTTTGATGGAGGAATCTTACAAACCGTCGATCGAGCACCAAAGACGATTAAATCCAGCAATGAAAGAAGTTGTGAGAGCTGAAATTTTGAAACTCCTCAATGCTCAATGCTGGAATAATTTATGCTATCTCTGACAGCTCATGGGTAAGTCCAGTGCAAGTGGTACCAAAAAAAGGTGGAATAACGGTAATAAAAAATGACAACAACGAGCTTATTCCTACAAGAACAGTCACAGGTTGGCGTGTGTGTATGGACTACCGCAAGCTGAACAAAGCAATAAGGAAGGATCATTTTCCACTACCCTTCATTGACCAAATTTGGATCAACTAGCTGGGTATTCATATTATTGCTTTCTAGACGGTTATTCGGGGTATAACCAGATCGCCATAGCCCCTGAAGACCAAGAGAAAACCACATTCACATGCCCCTACCGAACGTTCGCGTTTAGGAGAATGCCTTTCGGGTTATGTAATGCCCTCGCAACATTCCAACGTTGCATGATGGCAATTTTTTTCGATATGGTGGAAGAGATAATGGAAGTCTTCATGGATGATTTCTCAGTTTTCGGTACATCATTTGACCATTGCCTGCATAATCTAGCTCTAGTGTTGTAGAGGTGTGAAGATAAAAATCTGGTCCTAAACTGGGAGAAGTGCCATTTCATGGTGCAAGAAGGGATCGTTCTAGGCCACAGAGTGTCATCAGAAGGACTGGAGGTCGATCGAGCTAAAATTGCAACTATAGAAAAGCTACCACCTCCAAATAATGTGAAGGGAATCAGAAGCTTTCTGGGACATGCAGGCTTCTACAGAAGATTTATAAAGGATTTTTCTAAACTCTCTAAACCTTTATGTAATCTTCTTGAGAAAAATTTTGCGTTTGATTTTGATGGTATTTGTTTGCAGGCCTTTAATACAATCAAGGAGAAACTCATCTTGGCACCAGTCATGACTGTACCTGATTGGAGTCAACCTTTTGAAGTTATATGTGACGCAAGTGATTTTGCCATCGGAGCAGTGTTAGGACAAAAGCGAGACAAATTGTTTCGGGCCATCTACTATGCAAGCCGAACATTAAATGAAGCTCAATTGAATTACACAACAACTGAAAAGGAGTTACTTGCTGTGGTATTTGCCTGTGACAAGTTTCGGTCTTACCTAGTTAGTACAAAAGTGATAGTGTTCACCGACCATGCAGCTCTCCGTTATTTGTTTGGAAAGAAGGATGCTAAGCCTAGACTAATTCGTTGGATCCTGCTTCTTCAAGAATTTGATTTGGAAATTCGGGATAAGAAAGGAAGTGAAAATGTAGTTGCTGATCACCTTTCTCGGTTGGAGCAAGAAGAAGTAAAGCCAGATTCAACAATCCAAGAAGCATTCCCTGATGAGCAGTTGTTTGCATGTGAGACCAAGCTTCCTTGGTTTGCTGATATTGTAAACTACCTGGCGTGTAAAGTATTGCCACCAAATCTCACCTACCACCAACGCAAGAGTTTCTACATGAGGTGAAATACTATCTTTGGGATGAACCTTTGTTATTCAAGAAATGCTCCGACTAAATCATCAGAAGATGTGTGCCAGAAGAAGAGATGCAATCCATTCTTCATCATATGGAGGACACTTTGGCGCAACACGAACAACAGCTAAAATACTTCAAAGTGGTTTCTATTGGCCTTCTATTTTTCGTGATACCTACACGTTGGTGAAAACGTGTGACCGATGCCAACGTCTGGGAAACATTTCAAGGCGTCAAGAACTACCACTGAAAAACATTTTAGAGGTTGAATTATTTGATGTTTGGGGGATCGACTTTATGGGTCATTTTCCTCCATCTGTTGGCAATATTTACATCCTGCTAACTGTTGACTATGTTTCAAAATGGGTAGAAGCAATTGCGACAACAAAGAACGATGCAAAGGTAGTGCTCAGATTCCTCCAAAAGAATATATTCACAAGATTTGGCACTCCTCGGGCGATTATTAGCGATGAAGGGACCCACTTTTGCAACAAGTTGTTTGACAACTTGCTTGCTAAATATGGTGTGAAACACAAGATAGCACTTGCCTACCACCCACAAACGAATGGTCAAGCTGAAATCTCGAATCGGGATATTAAGAACATCCTCGAAAAGACGGTCAAACCAATAGAAAGGATTGGGCATAGAAGCTTGACGATGCATTGTGGGCGTACCGTACAGCCTTCAAAACACCTATCGGGATGTTTCCATACCGATTAGTGTTTGGTAAATCATGTCATCTCCCTGTCGAGCTGGAGCATAAGGCATATTGGGCTGTCAAGAAGTTCAATTTTGATTTAAAGGCAGCTGGGGAAAAGAGACTTCTTCAATTGAATGAGATGGATGAGTTCCGGAATGATGCCTATGAAAATACAAAGATTTACAAGGAACAAACGAAGAAGTGGCACGATAAACAGATTCTTAGGCGTGAGTTTACTCCAACACAACAAGTTTTACTCTTCAACTCACGACTAAAAATCTTCCCAGGCAAGTTAAAGTCAAGATGGACAGGCCCCCTATACAATTGACAAAGTTTTACCTTTCGGCGGTATAGACTTGAGGGACAAAATGGGTAATATATTCATAGTAAATGGTCAACGACTGAAGCATTATTACGGAGAACAAATGGAGAGGAACTGTGGATTCATTTCTCTCAGAGACCCAAACTGATGAAGACTGAAAGTCTGGCTGTAGACTCTAAAACAAGTGCTTAAGGGAGGCAACCCAAAGAATTTTCTTTCATTCATTTATTCGTTTATTTTCACATTCTATTCTCCTTCTTTTGAATAAAACTTGAGTAATGTGATTTTGACACAGATATTTAGCTGGAATACAGTGCTCGACATTACGAATCACGTGGCGTCACCATAAGATCAGGGAAGTTCCTTTAACCCTTTTACCCATTACTCTATAGATTCTCATTTAAAAAAAAAAAAAAGGGGCAGAGTACCGGACGCCATGGCGCCCAGCACTCTGAATAAAACCAGCAGAGAACGCGACGCCATGGCGTCAAATCTGGGCGCCACGACGTCCATACCTTTGAATTTAACCAGCAGAAGACGCGACGCCATGGCGTCCAATCTGGGCGCCACGACATCCGTACGTTAAAATTTTTTTTAAAGAGGAATCGGCCCAAACATTGAAAGAATCCAAAAAATCTCACCCTCTCTAACTCCCTCACGCCTCCCTCCCTCACTCACGGCTTCTCTCCCCCGATTCTTCTTCCATTCATCATCTCCCCCCACTTTACATCTCCCACACCACTAGAAGAGAATCATTCACGAGCACCACCTCCTTTGAGCACCGCGAGTCCATCACGAGGTAAGTGAAAAACCAGAATTTTTTTTTCTTTCCCAATATATCGGTGTTCCACTATTGGGCAATTTTCTTAATTGATACATGGGTAGGTACGATTTTCTCCAATTTTGCTTGGTTGGGATTCACTTGTAGTGTTAAAAAAATTTGGGAAATGTGTGCTTCAAGTCCTGCCTACAAAGTGTTTGTGATATTGCCTAAGTGACATTCTTATGTGCCATTGGAAGTTATTAGTTGCCAAATGTTGTAAAACAATTGAATGCATTCTTTGAGACTGATTGATAATGTAGTTATGGTTTAACTTTGCCTATTGCTTCCTCTTGCAGGCATAGCCACTAAAGCTCTAATTGTGTAATTAGAATTGTATAACCATGCCACCAAAGAAGAAATCCAAAGTTGCTGAATCCACCTCCACAGCCGCATATGATAGAAAACGATTTGTAAGTGCTGGGGCAGCAGAACGGTTTAGGCATTCAGTAGTACACCGAAACTGCATTCCAGAAAGGGGTTTCGAAAAGTTTATGCTCGAAAAACTACAAAGCCTAGGATGGGAACAATTTACAAAACAACCTGGAGCCTGCTCTATTCCCCTCGTGAAAGAGTTCTATGCCAACGCAAAAGAACACGAGGACTTCAAGGTCTTTGTGCGGGGTCGTTGGGTGAAATTTGATAGTGCATCAATCAACTGCTTCTACAACACACGGGACATACCGGATGATGATTATTCAAGATTGCGAGACGAAGGAGTTGATCCCACTATTCTGATTGACACTTTGGCATATGACGGGACGGAATGGAAGCGTAGTGCAACTAATGTAACTCACTTCCCAGCCTCGGGTTTAACAGTCCATAGTCGGGTGTGGCATCACTTCATAGTTCCAAAATTGATGCCGAGCAGCAATGTTAGTGAAGTAACTAGTGAACGAGCCACACTTAATTATGTAATTCAGAGAGGGCACTCCATTGATGTCGGCAAAGTGATTCAGAATAGCATCCTGCGCATCCTAGTGGGATCAGCAACAAGTAGCTTGGCAACATGAAATGACTTCACTCATGACCAATTGGCAGAGTGGTATACAAGGACAACTGGAACACCTACAATCCTCCATGTATGACAATTTCGTTACCAAAACGAATACAACGCGGTCATGGCATCCACTTATCCCGATCACTCATTTCCTTCGGCACCACCAACACCATCACCACCCCACCCTCCCAAGTATATCATTGGACTAGAGGAGACTGATTCATAAATGTGATAGATTGATCTAGTGACCCTAGAAACGATCCAAACAATCAATGAGCGTAACAATATCCTCAAACCAAATCTAGGATGTTTGGAATGGTTGAACTCTCGTGGGGAGACATAGATTTGATGTGGATTCCGTATGTGCAAGTGTGGACTGTTTGAAACCAATATGATGAAAATCAAGTGAAAACCTTAAGTTAAGGGTCTATTTTCGAGAATGAGTGTTTAATAAGGGGCATTGCACTAATCACTACAAAAGATCCCAATGAGGACAATTGAAAAGCATCTCTTCGTAGCCTTTATAACTCGAGTGAATAAGTCTGGAAGGGTTTAAAACCTGATGCCCTAAAGTCATCTGATTTGGGAGTCATCAACCTAAAATTCGCTACATGGGTCATCTAGAAAGCTTAATGGAGGGATGACAAAAAAAAAAAAAGTATATATATATATATATAAATAAAAGCAAGTGCATGAAACAGAAGACACACCTACGAAGTGATTAAGCCTCGAATGCTTGTTTTAGAAAACTAGACTTTTGATGACAGGTTAATAACTTGGTTGAGTCCTGGAGGTGGAAGTAGTAAGAAGGAGAATCCATGTTTTTCAACACGTTGAACCGCAAGTAGTGAAACATGACCAAATTTGAGTGGTGTGAGAAGTTAGTAAAAAAAAAAAAAAATCATCAATTTTAGAGCACACCTCGGAAAGTGAAAAGAAAACAAGTTTGGGGGTAAGCGAATCCCACGAGCGATGTGAGTAAATAATTGACTCTCGAGGTCGGGAATGAAATCAATCTGTGATAGTACGGTGCTGTATTTGACTCTTCACATACCTACACATCTGTCTTGCATGGGAAAGATAAGTATTTGATTCTCACACTTTGGCCTTGAAGTAGTTAATAAACCGGTACCATGCAGTCAATGCTGAGCCACACGAAAATTTATCCAACTAAGTTATGCTATTGTGTCTTATTTGTGTGTTAGTTTATCATGTCTTTCTTTTTCTTTTTCCTCTTTTTTTTTTTTTTTTTTTGCTTGAGGACAAGCAAAGAACTAAGTTTGGGGGTGTTTGATGAGAATGATTTATTCAAAGAACAAACGCCGCTAAACCATAGTTTTCGGCTCGATCTCGGGCATTTGTAAGCATTTTGATGGGTGTATTCGTGTTGTTTTGTAGCCTTGATAACCTGGGAGAATACGACATACTTTGAAGCTTGAATTGAGAGCGACGATGGATCACAAAAAGAAGCATGGAAAGTTAGTGATGAAAGAGGAGAATGAACTACTAAAGAAGTTTGGAAACCGAACAAAGGGAATCAAGTTAGAACACCCCACGCCACGGCGCCCAAATAGGCAATAATGGACCTCACCAACAGAACACGCCACTCCATGGCGTAAGATTTGGGCGCCACGGCGCCCAAAGATGAAGAAAAAAGGGTTCCCTAGCAGAACGCTCCACGCTACGGTGCCCGTTATGGGCGTCATGGCGCCGACTGTGCGAAAAACCCGGAACTTACGTTTTTGAAATATTTTCTCGGCTCATTTGAATCCAAATCCGTCCAAACACTCAAGGGATATAAAAGCCAATGTGAAGACCTCTAAGGATGTTTTTTCAACTGGAGAAAGGGGAGAACATAGCATACTTGAAAATGAGATTTTTGGAGAATAACATAGAGATTTTGAAGAAGAAGAGAAGGAAGAGATCTGGGAATTCATGGCCTTGACTGCTGCTGTCGAAAGAGGCATTTATTAGCTTGGCTTTCCTTCAATTCTTCCCTAGAAAACCATGGTGAATTCGTTTTGGTTGATGTTAGTTATTAACATGAACTAATTCCATTTACTTCTAGGGATATGATGTAATTTGGATCTGAAACTATGTTTGATTGGTTATGCTAGATTGATTTAATTCTCATCTATGTTTGTCTGGATTATTGTGGATTTAATGCTTCTAATTAACAGGCCATTAATTAGATGACTTCAATCTTGTAATTTACCATCGAAAGAGGGAATTATAGGGTAGATCTTGAATAATTCGGCTTAGGTAAATATAGAGATCGAAAGACTTATATGAACCTATGTGGTGTAAAATCATTGGTCTAATAGTTTCATTGTTTTATTAAAATTGCGTATGCATATGTGATTTGATAAACGAGAATAACATTCAATTAACTGTCGAAAGAGGCGTTGGATGAATGGACGATTTGCTAATAAACAAGAGAATTGAATTCAATTAGCTAACTGAAAAAGGCATAGTGAAGATCTAGGTGAAGTCGATTTTCCTAGAAGTCTCTATCTCGATTAATTTCCAACAATATAAAAACCATTGTCTTTATTTAAACAATTTTCTTAGAGTTGAATTTACTTTAATTTGCAACTACAACAATCTTTGTGATTCTCCTAAATAAAATTGAGATTAACATAATTTCGGTACTTGACAAACGTAAGATACCAATCCTTGATGACGATACTTTTCTCATCATTTTATTATAAAACTTCGACACTATGCACTTGTAGTTTCGCACCGATCAATCAGCACGTGGATATACTACATCAATCCTTCCTTTGACCCCATATCAGTGAGAGAGATGCAATACTTTGGGCAGATCATTGATGCACTACTTTGTCGGCTGTTTAGGCTAGTTGATGGTGATGTCTTCCTCTTCGACCTCCAGGGCAAGCTCGCTTCTTTCTCCATGTTTGAGTTTGCCCAGATGATTGGATTGAAGATTACTGGCGATGAAGCAGCTCATGACAGCACTCAAAGAAGCAATAGGCTGGACGACGCGTATTTTCAGGGACATGAGACGGTGCTTCTACTGCAGTTGATTGGCGCAACTAGGGAGTGCACTAGATGTCAGAGAGCCTGCTGTTTGGAGGTTGTTAAGTCTGTCAGGAAACGTTGTCATGGATTTCGTCTGAAAGAATATACATGTGATGATTTTTTTTCGTGTTCGTCTTTAAATTTTTCAACATGATAACCTATGTTGAAATAAGATTTATCGATTAAAATGTATACTAATTTAATTTAATGAAATTAAACATACGTACATATACTTACAAATTCGAAGTGATTGATATAAAAAAATATTTCATTGTTCAGCGTTTGATAAATTTCTGAGATTTTGAGGTTAAAACAGATGAGAGTTTTTATCTGTATTGAAATAAACAAATAAGAAAAGTTATCTAATTTTAAAGTTTTAAGTGGGAAGTGTTTGGTTTTCACTTGTTAACTAAAATGTTAGTAATGTCTTTTAAATAAAACAATATTTTGCAATTGTATAATATACTTAAGGGCATCTTTGTCTTTTAACATTTAAGAGGCCATTGTGGAAATATTCAATTGTTAAAAAGTCAAAGTGAAAATTGGATGGTTTGATGAAGTTTTTTTTTAAAGAACCCCAAATCTTGGAACGCACCTTGTTCAAAAGAATTTCTGCCCAAAAATTAGTAGTAAGCCTGACTTGCTCTTTCTTATCAAGGTAGGGTGATTTGTTCAATGGACCTTTTACCAACAAAATTTCTTTTTGAACGTTCGAAATTAACGATCCGGCTCAACTCTCATTGTAGCTATAATGTTTGATGGTTTACAATAAAACCTGCCATTCAAGGTAGAGTATTTTTTTTAATTTGATTTTCAAACCTTTTTTTTTTTTGCATCATAACGCACCTATGAGAGTACATACTAATTTGAGCCACTGAAACTCATTCTCTACAATAGTATAAGTCGTTCAATGTTGAATTGTAACCATTTTTTTTTTACAAAACCATTTAATAGTACAACCTACCATTGGATGCATGAAATAATTTTTAATTTGATTTTCAATATTTTTGAGAATCTTAATACACTATGTACTAGGTTGAGTTATTGAAATCCTTTTGAATAATGCTAGTTTACCATTCAGGCTGACCAGCGAGATGACCGAATGACATGGAAAATAATTATTTACTATTTATTTTAATATTGTTTGCTGGTCACTTTTTAAAACACAAAACTACAAAAGTCTAGCCCTAAAATCAAAACCCACTTACACTCTCTCTCTAAAATCAAAACCAAACCACACACACACACACACACACACACTCTCTCTCTCTCTCTCTCTCTCTCTCTCTCTCTTTTACTATTTATTTTAATATTGTTTGCTGGTCACTTTTTAAAACACAAAACTACAAAAGTCTAGCCCTAAAATCAAAACCCACTTACACTCTCTCTCTCTAAAATCAAAACCAACTTACAAACACACAAACACACACACACACACACACTCTCTCTCTCTCTCCCCAAATTGCAAGAAGAACCCAATTGAACTCTCTCCCCCCAAATTGCAAGGAGAAATCGATCGCTGCCTTTCCTCATCTACGATTTCGCTGCACCGTCGATAATAAGAAAAGGTAAAACCAAAATTTATTGTAAAATCTAAAATTAAATTAATTTTGAAATCTGTAATTTGTTTTAGAATCTGAATTTTTTATTTTTAAGATAAATGATATTGAATGTGTGTAGAGAAAGTGTCAATGTTCAATGTGGGTGAAATCTGAATTTTTTTTTGCATTTTGGAGTTGAAGCATTATGCTGATTCTTTGTTAATTTTTGGAATAATTTATGAAAAAAGGACGAGTAATACTCCAAGTGTTAAGTAAAAGTATGATGACTTTGTTAATTTCATAAGAGCCCAATTTGTATATGCCATAAATAACAGTTAAATCGACTTATCATCAGGGAAAGAATTTTCGGATGATGCCGAAGCAGTTACATTGGTGGAGTCCGATGAGGAGAATGATATTGACAATACAAACTTACTGGTTGATGGCACAACAGAAGGGGATGGTGTGATTGTGCCTGAGGTGGGCATGAAGTTTAAAGGACGAAAATGGAGTATTCGATTTTTATAAAAGATATGCACACGACATGGATTTTCCAGTGAGAAAAAGAAATTCAAAAAGGGACAATGATGGAGTTCTACGATATGTTATATTTGTTTGCAGTCGTGAAAGGCAAAAAAAATCAATAATACAAACGTTTCTCTAAAGCCACAAGCGGTATATATAGTGGATGTAAAGCTAGGCTGACCACATGTTCAGATATTCGTGGAATATGACGAATTAACACATTACACTTGGATCACAATCATAGAACAAGTCCTTCGAAGTCAAGATTGTATAGGATTTATCATGAACAAAAGAAAAGAATGTTAGGGCCTGTTTGATTGGCACCCGTTTTCCGTGGAAGGTGGAAAACGTTTTCCTACTTTTTAACTATTCATCCGTTTGATTGCACTAATTTTCCAAGGAAAACGTTTTCCAACATTTTCCAAGGTACAAGCGGTTGATGCACAAAAGCTAAAAGACGTTTTTTCACCACAGTGGTGGGAAAACGTTTTCCAACTTTTTGACAATTTTTTTTTTTTTTTTATATAGCAATTGGAACACATTCCAAAGTCAATGGTAAAAAAATTTATCCATTTAATTGACAATTTGTATAAAAAATAAAGCCAAACGAAAATTTTGCTAGGTGAAAAATTATACCAATCAAACACCGTTAATTACAATTACCTGTAAAACGTTTTCTAGGCAATTCAATTCCCTGCTATTCATTTTCTTTCCACCCGTTTTTCACCCTTGCAATCAAACAAACCCTTAAGCACTTCTAGAAATAATGAGTAGGCACAAACGTTGACACTATACAATCCCAGAATGGCAAGTCCAACACATTTTTGTTGTAGTGAGTTTCAATGATATTCAATCTATGTTCACGAAACGTTAAATCTAGTTTTCATCATGGTAGCAAAGAATTGAGGGTAATCAATGAAACCAGTTATCTCCTCTCCTTTTTTCCTTTCCTCTATAGATAAACAATGCCTGATCAGTTCCTTGTTACACAACCTTAGACATAAGATTAATTAAATTTCCAAGGAAGCCAAAAAAAAAAAAAAAAAAACACACACACACATTATTCAATCCATAGTCATGTGAATGAAATCTCATTTGCTAAAATTTCACTATAATTAGGTAAATGAAGTGATACCACACTGGTCGTGCCAAATATTCTGGCAACAAAACTTTATACACCAAAACACTCTGTCAAACCTCCAATATGTATATTCTCTAACAAATGCACACATACAAACATTAAAATGAAGTCTCATAATTCAATAGAAAGTATAATACTATACAATTAAATAATAGTAATTTTCCCATCTTAAACAGCTTACAGTATGTAAAAAAAAGAACTTTTTTATGATTATTGAACTGAATGTAAAATTTACTACAAAGGTAGCACCATATCAATCTCTACATTAAGGGGGCCTACTTAGACATAAAGCAAACCATACTGGTTATAAATATAGAAGAATAAATATTGAACAAGAATCTCCTATTAACGGTAAAATCGAAGTAGCTAAAGTGTAAAATTCAGCAGTGGCCTTTGCGGTCCTAAGCAACGCCAGCTCCGCCTTCAGATCCTTCAACTACGCCAAAAGCTCTGCCATGTTCTTCTATCTCGACTCATGAAGATACACACAACCTCTACACCATTAAGACACCATGTAATCACAATCATAGTATATGAAGATATACACAACCTCAACACCATTAAGACACCCATGTACATAGAATCGAATACTTACTTTCCGTAGATCTGTTGAAGAAGATGGGCGGTGGCAACTCGGTTTCTTTGAGACGCCGACCAATAAATTGGGAAAATGGACTTTGTCGTGGTCTTCCTCTTTCTTCGGTGCAGATAGCGAAGACGGTTGATTGGTTACGCCGTAGGGATGATGACAAGTAGAGGCGGTTTCTTCTTGCAATTTGGGGGCGGGAGAGAGAGAGAGTGTGTAAGTGGGTTTTGATTTTAGGGTTAGACTTTTGTAGTTTTGTGTTTTAAAAAGTGACCAGCAAACAATATTAAAATAAGTAGTAAACAATTATTTTCCACGTCATTCGGTCATCTCGCTGGTCAGCCTGAATGGTAAACTAGCATTAGTCAATCCTTTTAGAACAGCCGCACAAGTCATTCAATGTAGATTTACCACCATTTTTTAAACCATAAGATTACACAAAATGGGGAAGAAGATGCACACATCCATTTGAATTTGAAGACTTTTCACTCAACAATAACAACTTCTCTATCTCACGATCGATAATCTGTACCCAACCGGAGTACATTTCAAGTTCAATATTCGACGGTTTGTATTTGGCTCCTACTTCAATTGAAGTAATATGATTTTCATTTTTTTAGATTTAAATGTTTTGAATAATTTGTACTTTATTTGTGTTATGGTTGCTTGTGATTTAAAGTTGAGGAAAAAATTCATATGTAAGGTTTCGATTTGATGAGTGACCATATTCAACTTCCCAAAACATTGAGATTTTCAAGCATTTCCTATGTAATGTTGGGTAGAATTTTTTAGTTTGTTTGATTTTTTGGTTCATGGAAAACCTAGATTTGTTCCTTTTTTTATTTGGTGTTTTTATTCTTTGAAATATATTTGTTCATATTTAATAGCATATATGCTTTGCTAATGAAAAAGAAAAATAGGTGAAGATGTAGTGCAATTTATTTAGTGGATTATATTTAGGTTGCACTTGGAAGTAAGAATTTAAGACAATTTAGTACGCTCTTATTTAGTTTGGTTTTATGATTTAGAGGATTTCTTTCCAAATATGTTATTGTTTTGGAGGTTATCATTAAATTAAATTTTTGTTGCATTGTATCAAGTCATTGGTTCAATTTTGGATGAATAAGGAGTTATGCTTGTTGTGTGATTAGAAATGCATATGTTGGGATTTTTTTTTTATTATCTTTTACTGACTGTGATTTGTTGAATCGATTTATAGTCGGTTCACGTGTTATTCGGATGAATTTTAAGTTTAATTTATATGTATGCTGAATTCGTTAGTTGATATATTTTTAAATTTGATACAATGTGGTTCGATTTGAGGATTCAAAGATCTGATTCATGTTAGCATATGGAGTTCAAATGTAGTTCTTATGGAACCTATCTGTCGAGATAAATTGTCATTCTGGACAGTTATATTCTAAAATTCTTGACAGTTGGTTATTGTTTCGCAACAGTTACGATAGAATGCCAAACTTGTTTAAGCTGTTCTTCTACGTGTGTTACGAAGTAAATGTATTACATATCATTATATTTGGTCGTGTTACTGATTTTTGCAGATGATTTTCAACTTTGCTATGGCGAAAGAGGTTCATCTACACGCACCCATATCTCAGCACAATATTTTAAAGTTCATCAAGACGGGTCTTGATAAATTCGATTCGGGGTCAGAAAATGGACTTCCAAAATTCTTGTCTCGGGTTCCTAGCAAATTTTCCTGACAATAAATTTCTTATTTTTGCATAGATGGACAAACTATGATGCCATTGGAGGAGTGCCTAAAGGGCACGTCAGCGCAGTTTTCTAGTGAAGGAGCTGCCCTTAAAATGCTATTGATCCAATTGAAAATGAAGAAGTGACAAAGAAGCGACGCTTGACGCGAATTCGAATATTGTCTGCTTCTAATCGAACTCCATACACTAGAAGTGGTAGGAAAGAAAAAAACATGAAATAATTGAAATTTGTTGAATGGAAAACATTATCGCCCTTTTTAAATGTTGAAAATAGTGGAACTTTGCAGGTTATGAAGCTCAAATATCTAATCTTTCTACTTCGATGATGGAAAATAATGTATAACTTAGGGTCCGTTTGATAGCAAGGGTGGAAAATGGGTGGAAAGGAATTGAATTACAGGGAATTGTTTCACCGGGAATTGAATTAAAGGTGTTTGATTGGTATAATTTTCCACATTTCTATTATAATACGTTTGACTTTATTTTTTTTTATGCAAATTGTCAATTAAATGAATAATTTTTTTTACCATTGGGGACAAAATATGTTTAGATTGTAAAAAAAAAAAAATAAAAAAAAAAATTTATTTTTTATTTTTACGTTTGGCTTTCTTTTGCATGAAATTTGTCAGTTAAAGAGATTAATTTTTTTACACTTTATCTTAGAATTTGTTTATATTGCTATAAAAAAAAAAAAAAAAAAGGGTGGAAACCAATTCCCACCTATATAGCAAGTCATTGAATTCCACGGAATCACGCTTCAAGTGGTTGTACCTTGGAATTGGGTGGAAATCAATTCCATGGAAAATAAACGCTATCAAACAGCGCAAAAGTGGAAGTTGGAATTCCAACTTCCAGGGAAAATTTGGGCGTATCAAACACACTCTTATTTTCGTATGTGTTGTTTATTTTTGTAGTTTGCAAAAATAAAGTTATCTAGTCGATTAGGTAGCTTGATTGTGTAACTATTACTAGTTGTGTACTATAATCATGGTTGACATTCCCTCAAAAAATTGCTTATAAATAGCAAGGAGTTGATAATTCAATTTCAAAGTGCATTGTTTAAGTTTATAGTGAAAAGCTCTAGTAATTTTTGTATGTCAGAATGTGGAGTTTAGACATGATTGTTAAAACTCAAAATTTATTTTCGACTACACGGGTTCATCAAATCAAAGCGACAGTCCATTGGACCTCAATGCATCTCCTCCCATCCTTGGTTCATCCCTGTTCTTTCCAATCTGACTTGAGTTAGATGATGACAATGTCTACATGCAAAGTGGTAGGGGAAATGTTTCACCAATTCCGTTTCAAAACTCAGATGAAAAATGCAAAATTATGTCAAAATATAACAAAATGCATAAAAAAGGTAGCAAAACACGCCATCATATACCAAAGTATGCTAAATGAACCAAGAACACAACAAAAGAAGCAAACTATGAAATATGTACGAAAACATGCCCTTAAGTAGCAAAAATCAACAAAAATTTACTAAACTATGCAAATCGTGCAAAAAAACTTGCCAAAATGTACCAAATCATGCGAGAATGTAACCACGTGTGATGAAATGTATAAAAAGGTAAAAATATTACTCGCCAAATATACAAAAAAAAAAAAATAATAATAATAATAAATAAATATATATATATATATAAAGTTGCGCCAAGTTGTACAAAGTACACATTAATGTACCACAATGTTTCAAACTGCGTAAAACGTATGATAATACGCCAAAAAGCACAAAAATGAACGAAACATTACCAAATCATGGCAAAATATACGAAAGAGCATGAAATGTAGGTAACCACACAAGATCATACCAACTTATTTAAAATTGTATCAAAATGCGTTAAAGAGCATTAAAATATACCAAACTACCTGAATTATTACAGCTCCTATATAAATCGTATAAACTATACCAAATTAGCTAAAATTTAAATGATAGCCCAAAATAAATCGAGATGCGTGAAATACACCAAAGCACCCGACAAAACGTACAAAAGTGAAAACAATGTACCAAAATGTATGAAACATAAAAATATGATCCAAAATATAGAGAGACACATCAAATACATCAAAACGCGCCGGAAGTGTACAAAAGTGCATGAAATCTGCGAAAATGTACCACACTATGTGAATTGCACTACTAAAACCTGCCCAGATATATCGAAAAGCAGTTAAATGTAACAATGTGCATGAAGGGCACAAGATGCACCTAACGGTACCAAACTTCCTGAAATGGACGAAACATTCTTAAGTGAGCAAACTATGTGAAACATACAAAATGTCCAAAAATATACAAAAATGCATAAATTGGATCGAAAAGCACCCAAAATGAACCTAACTATGTGAAATGTGCAAAATGCCCCAAAACATAACGAAACGCGTAAAATGTTTTGAAATGTGCCAGTACTCACCGAGATGCAAGAAAAATATACTAAAACAAGCCAAACTATTTTAGTCGCACATAAATTGACCTAATTGAACAAAAATGTAACCGAAATGTTTGAACTACATTAATCCACTTTGAAGTGTACCAAAAGAATACGCAAAATGTACCAATCCACACGAAACATGGTAAAAATATGTCCAAATGTACAAAACAATGCAAAAACTTATTAATATGCATGAAATACACTGAAAATGCGTCAAAATGTACCGGACTAAAAAGAAATGTACTAAAAGATGCAAAATATACTGAACAAAACACAAGATGTACAAAGATTTGTCAAAACACAACAAAGCATGCAAAATGTACCAAAGGGCGTCGAAAAGCGCTGAAAGAATGTCCAGTTGTTTCGAAAAACGCTGAAATAAAATTAAGTGCACGAAACATTTAAAAATTCACAAAAATGTACAGAACAACGTGAACCATAACACTCCCAAAAGGTACCAAAATGTACAAACGTTCCCAAAACACGAGAAAAATGAACCAAAACCTGCTAAAATGTACCAAATAGCTCGAAGAGTGACAAACACAAAAAAAGCACAAAAATATACGAAATGCATTGGAACTTGCCATAATGTAACAAAGGGTGTGAAATGTATTCAAACGAGCCGAAATGTACCAAACACCGTAAGTGTACAAATTTTTTCCAAATAACAAATTATGTGAAATGTACAAAAACGTGGTAATTATTGGTCCAAAACGAGCAAAATGTAAAAAACCTCATGGAACACTCCAAAAAGTGCAAAATGTACCAAAATACGTAAAATATACCGAAATGAACAAAAGTAGACCATGACATGAGAAAGTGAAGAAAACAACACGCAACGTTTTCAGAACACATCAATTGTATGAAAGTGCTCCAAGAAGTAGCAAACTGTGCGAAATACACCGTAAACACAACAAAGTAAGCAAACTATTAAAAAAAAATAAAAAAATACCAAAATACGCCAATAAGTAGCAAAATCTACCAAAAACCACCAAAGTTAACACTAAGGGTGCGTTTGATTGCAAGGGTGGAAAGAAAACAAATTGTAGGGAATTGAATTGCCTAGAATTTGTTTTAAAGGGAATTGTAATTAATGGTATTTGATTGGTATAATTTTTCACCTAATCCGTTTGGCTTTGTTTTTCATGCAAATTGTTACTTTTTGGGATTAATTTTTTTACAATCTATATTAAAAATTGTTTGGATTGCCAAAAAGTAAAAAAAAAAAAAATAAAAAAAAAATAAAAAATTAAAATTTTTTTTTGAAATTTTTTGTGTTCCTTTGGCTTTATTTTTCATGCAAATGGTCAATTAAATGGATAAATTTTTTTACCATTGGATTTAGAATATGTTTTCATTGCCAAAAAGTTAAAAAAAAAAAAAAAAAGGAAAACACATTCCTACCAAAACCATGGGAAAATAAAAGGTGGAAAATATGTTTTAAATGATTGTACCTAGAAAATTGGTGAAAATGAATTCCCTGAAAAAGTTATGCAATCAAACACCAAAATTAAGCATGAAAAAAGAAAACCTTTTCCTTTTCCACCCTTTTCAAACGAACCCTAAGCAAATTTACAAAAACCCGCCAAAATGTATCAAATCAGGCGAGAATGTAACCATGTGCAACGAAATGTAAAAAAGGAGTAAAAAAATTGCTCGCCGTACACAATTTTTGTTTTCTAAACGTGTTAATTTGCGTAAAGTTGTACAAAGCCCACGAAATGCACCATGATGTTTCAAACTGCGTAAAACACATGAAAATGAGCCAAAAAGCACAAAAATGGACAAAACATACCAAATCATAGTAGCATACACCAACGAAACACGAAATGTACTTTAAACATGCAAACTACGTGAATTATTAGCGCTCCGAGATAAACCATATAAACAGTACAAAATTAGCTGAAATGTACCGAAATAGCTTAAAATAAATCGAGATGCGTGAAATACATGAAAACGCTCCACGAAGTGCACGAAAGTGCAAACAATGTACCAAAACTCTTCAAATGTCCCAAAAAGTATGAAATATAACAATAAGATCCAAAATATCATACTACTTCAAATACTCAAACATGCTGAAATTGTACCGAAGTTCGTGAAATCTGCGAAAATGTACCACATTGCGTGAATTGCATGCTTTAGCCTACATATACCGAAAAGCACTTAGAATGTGATAAAGTGTATGAAATGTACCAAATGCACCTTACTGTACCGAACTCCTTGAAATGTATGGAGCAATCTGAAACGAACCAAACTAAGTGAAATGTACCAAATGGCACAAATACACCAAAATGTGTAGAAAATGGCGAAATGTGCTAGTGCTAACCAAATAGCCCAAAAACACCAAAACGTGCCAACATGTTTTAGTCGCACCAAAATTGATCTAGCTTCGTAAACATGTACAAAAATGAGTAAACTACATTAGTCGGGTTAAAGTGTAGTAAAGTATGCAAAATCTACCAATCCACGCGAATGGTGGCAAAACGTGTCCAAAAGTACCAAACGATGTGAAATGTACTAAATTGCACCATAAGTAAAAAAATGCACGAAATATACATAAACTAGCCAAAAAATTTACACCCAAATGTGCTAAACTGTAGGCAATATGCGTGAATTGTATTAAAACATTCCCAAATTTGTCAAAACACGCCAAAATGTATTAAAGTGTACCAAAATGTACAAAAATTCTTCACAATGTACCAAAATGAACGAAACATACGAATACGATCCGAAATATCGAGAGATACATCAAATTAGCCAAAACATGCTGAACGTGTACCAAAGTGCATGAAATCTGCGAAATCTGTGAAATTATTCGACGCTATGTGAATTGCGTACTAAAACGTGCCCAACATCGAAAAGTGGTTAAATGTAATAAAGGCAAGAAAACTTGCTAGATGCACCTAACGGTACCAAACTTCGTCAAATATACGATACACTCTGAAGTGAACAAAACTATGTGAAACGTACAAAATGTATTAAATACGTCGAAGAGCACTTAAAATGAACCAAAACACTCTAAAATGAACCGAACTATGTGAAATGCACAAAATGCTCAAGAATATACCAAAATACGTAAAATGTTTCGAAATGTGCCCACCAAGATGCTAGAAATATACTAAAACATGCCAAACCATTTTAGTCGCACCGAAAGTGACCTAATTGAACAAAATGTACCGAAACGTTCAAACTACATTAATTTGCTTTGAAGTGTTTCAAAAGCAAAAGAAAATGTACCAATCCATGTGAAACGTGGTAAAATATGTCCAAATGTACAAAACAGTGCGAAATGTACTAAATATATCAGGATGAAAGAAATGCGTCAAAATGTACCGGACTAAAAGTAGTGTACCGAAATGCGCAAAATACACCAAAAAACACATGAGATGTACAAAGATTTGTCAAAATACAACAAAGCATGCAAAATGTACCAAAGCGCGTCGAAAGGTACGAAAAACGTGGAAAATGTACCAAACCCTAGAATTGTTTAATAGAATGTTCAGCAATATCGAAGCGAGCTAAAATGAAACTAAGTGCACGAAATATTCCAAAATTCACAAAAAATGTAAAAATAGCGTGAACTAAGTAACACCCCCAAAATATACCAAATGCATAAATTTTGTCGAAATGTGACTCACCGAGGTGCTTGAAATATTCGAAACCATGCAAACCTCTTTTAGTCACACCAAAATTGAACTAATTGATAAAAAAATGTAGTGAAATGTGCAAACTACATTTATCCACTTTGAAGTGTTCCAAAAGCATATGCAAAATGTACCAATCCACACGAAACAATGTAAGATATGTCCAAATATACAAAACAGTGTGAAATATACTAAAATATATCAAGATGCATGAAATGCGTTGAAATGTACCGGACTAAAAGAAATGTACCAAAAAGTGCAAAATATACCAAAAAAACACATGAGATATACAAGGATTTGTCAAAATACAACAAATGATTCAAAATGTACCAAAGCGTGTAGAAAGGTAAGAAAAGCGTAGCAAATGTACCAAACCCTAGAACTATTAAAAAAGAATGTCTGTTGTATCGAAACGACCTAAAATGTACCAAATAGCTCGAAGAGTGACAAACAAAAAAAACCACGAAGGACAAGAAATGCATTGGAACATGCCATAACGTAACAAAGTACGTGAAATGTATTCAAAAGAGTCAAAATGTACCGAAATACAAAATTTTCCCAACAACAAATTATGTGAAATGTACAAAAGTGTACGATATGTTGGTCCAAAATGAGCAAAACGTACAAAACCACATGGAACAATCCAAAGAGCGCAAAATGTACCAAAATGATAACACCCCCCAAAATATACCAAAATGCGTAAAATGTGTAGAAATGTACCAGTACTCACTGAGATGCTTGCTATATACTCTACATGCCAAACGTGCAAACTCCATTAATCCTCTTTGAAGTGTTCCAAAAGCATATGTAAAACGTGCCAATCCACGCGAAATGCAATAAAATATGTCCAAATGTACTAAAAGGTATCAAGATGTATGAAATGCACCGAAATGTATCAAAATCTGCCGGACTAAAAGAAATCTACCGAAACGCGCAGAATATACCAAAAAAACACAAGATGTACGAAAATTTGTCAAAATACAACAAAGGATGAAAATTGTACCAAAGCGCGTCGAAATGTACGAAAAACGTAGCAAATGAACCAAAACCCTAGAACTGTTAAAAAGAATGTCTGTCGTATCGAAACGAGCTAAAACAACCAAATAGATCAAAGAGTGACAAACACAGAAAAAGCACCTAAGGACACGAAATGCATTGGAACTTGCTATACAACGTAACAAAGTTCGTGAAATGTATTCAAACGATTCAAAACGTGCGAACACCACGAAGTGTACAAACATTTTCCCAACAACAAATTATGTGAAATGTACAAAATTGTGCGAAATATTGGACCAAAACAAGCAAAATATACAAATCCACATGGAACATTTCGAAGAGCGCAAAGTGTACCAAAATGCATAAAATATACCGAGATGAACAAAAGTGGACCATGATAAGAGAAAGTGTAGAAAACAACGCGCAAAGTTCCAGAACACGTCAAATTGCACGAAAGTGCTCGAAGAAGTAGCAAACTATGCGAATTGCACCGTAAACACAACAACGTAAGCAAATTATGAAGAGAAAAAAATAGTGCCAAAATATGCCAATAAGTAGCAAAATGTACCAAAAACAACCAAACTTTGATACACCTAAGAAAATTGTACAAAAACCTTCCAAAATATATCAAATCAAGCGAGAATATAACAGCGTATGACGAAATGTAAAAATGGAGTATAAAATTACTCGCCTAATATACAATACGAAATGCACCACAATCCTTCAAACTAAGCAAAATGCACGATAATGCACCAATAAGCACAAAAATGGATAAACCAAACCAAATCATAGAAGCATATATACAAAGGGCACGAAATGCACTTCGAAAACGCAAACTACGTGAAGTATATAAGCGCTCCGAGAAAAACCATAAAAACTGTACCAAATTTAGCTAAAACGTACCAAAATAGCCCAAAATAAATAGAGATGCACGAAATACACCAAAACGCACTACAAAATAGTGCAAACAGTGTACCAGAGCTCTTCACATGTCCCAAAATGTACGAAATATAACAATACAATCCAAAATTTAGACAGATACCACTTCGAATACATCAAAATGAGCCGAATTGTACCCAAGTTCGTGAAATCTTGAAAAATGTACCACACTATGTGAATGGCCTACTAAAACATGAACACGTATACCGGAAATCACTTAAAATGTAACAAAGTGTATGAAATGTACCTAATGCGCCAAACGGTACTGAACTCCGTCAAACGTACGTAGCACTCTGAAATGACCCAGACTCTATGAAACTTACCAAATGGCGCAAAATACACCAAAATGCGTAGAAAGTGGCGAAATGTGCCAGTGCTCACCAAGATGCAAGACATGTACACAAACACGCCAAAATGTTTTAGTCGCACCAAAAATGGCCCAGCTCCGTAAACATGTACAAAAATGAGGAAACTATATTAATCCGGTTTAAAAAAAATTATCATAACACCTCAAATGGTACGAAAATGAGCGAAATGTACCAAAATGCCACGAAAAGAATCAAAACAAGTAGAAATCCTCCGAACCGCTCCAAATGTAGCACAAATCCGCGAAACATAGAGAGGAGCAAGAAATTAACGAACCGTTTCAAAAATGTGCCAATGAAATTACAAAACTATGTCAAAATGTACCAAAATTTATTAGAAATGGTAGGAAACAAGCCAAAATATACCAAACAATGCGAAATGACCCAACAATACAATCCAAAATATAGACATATACCACTTCAAATACATCAAAAAGAGCCTAAATTGTACCGAAGTTCGTGAAATCTTCAAAAATGTACGACACTATGTGAATTGCCTACTGAAACATGCCCACGTATAACGGAAAGCACTTAAATGTAACAAAGTGCATGAAATGTACCTGACGCGCCAAACGGTACCGAACAACGTTCGAACGTACGGAGCACTCTGAAACAAACCAGACTATGTGAAATGTACCAAATGGCGCAAAATACACCAAAATGCGTAGAAAGTGGCGAAATGTGCCATTGCTCACCAAGATGCAAGACTTGTACACAAACACGCCAAAATGTTTTAGTCGCACCAAAAATGGCCCAGCTCCGTAAACATGTACAAAAATGAGGAAACTACATTAATCCGGTTAAAGTGTACCGCAGTACGCAGAATCTACCAATCCACGCGAAACGTGGGAAAACGTGTCCAAAATTGTAAAACGATGTGAAATGTACTAAATCGCGCAATATGTGCAAAAATGCACGAAATGTACATAAACGAGCCAAAATATTTACACCCAAACGTGCTCAACTGTAGGCAATCTACGTGGATTACAAATTCAAACACGCCCAAATTTGTCTAAACATGCCAAAACGTAATAAAGCGTCCGAAATGTATAAAAGGTACGTGCCAAAGCCAAATTATCATAACACCTCAAATGGTACGAAAATGAGCGAAATGTACCAAAATGCCACGAAAAGAATCAAAACAAGTAGAAATCCTCCGAACCGCTCCAAATGTAGCACAAATCGGCGAAACATAGAGAGGGGCAAGAAATTAACGAAATGTTTAAAAAATGTGCCAATGAAATTATAAAACTATGTCAAAATGTACCAAAATTTATTAGAAATGGTAGGAAAACAAGCCAAAATATACCAAAAAATGCGAAATTACCCAACAATACAATCCAAAATATAGACATATATCACTTCAAATACATCAAAACGAGCCTAAATTTTGACGAAGTTCGTGAAATCTTTAAAAATGTCCCACACTATGTGAATTGCCTACTGAAACGTGCCCACGTATAACGGAAAGCACTTAAAATGTAACAAAGTGCATGAAATGTACCTGATGCGCCAAACGTTACCGATCTCCGTTCAAACGTACGGAGCACTCTGAAACAAATCAGACTATGTGAAATACACCAAATGGCGCAAAATACGCTAAAATACATAGAAAGTGGTGAAATGTGCCAGTGCTCACCAAGATGCAAGACATGTACACGAACACGCGAAAATGTTTTAGTCGCACAAAAAATGGCCCAGCTCCGTAAACTTGTACAAAAATGAGGAAACTACATTAATCAGGTCAAAGTATACCGCAGAACGCAGAATCTACCAATCCACGCGAAACGTGGCAAAACGTGTCAAAAATTGTAAAACGATGTCCAAAATTACGCCTGTAAAACGATGTGCCGGTGCTCACCAAGATGAAATGTAAACAAACAAAAAATACGCGCACCAAAAGTGGCCCAGCTATGTACAAAAAACGCATTAATCCGGTGAAAGTGTACCGCAGTACGCAGAATCTACATACGCGAACCGTGGCAAAAATTGTAAAACGAGCCAAAACTAAATTTGCACAAAAATGCACACCCAAAATATTTACACCCAAACGTGCTCAACTGTAGGCAATCTGCGTGGATTACAAATTCAAACGCGCCCCAAATTGTCAAGAAACATGCCAAAACGTAATAAAGCGTCAGAAATGTATAAAAGGTACGTGCCAAAGCCAAATTATCATAACACCTCAAATGGTACGAAAATGAGCGAAATGTACCAAAATGCCACGAAAAGAATCAAAACAAGTAGAAATCCTTCGAACCGCTCCAAATGCAGCACAAATCGGCGAAACATAGAGAGGAGCAAGAAATTAACGAAACGTTTCAAAAATGTGCCAATGAAATTACAAAACTATGTCAAAATGTACCAAAATTTATTAGAAATGGTAGGAAAACAAGCCAAAAAAATACCAAAAAAATGCGAAATGACCCAACAATACAATACAAAATATAGACATATACCACTTCAAATACATCAAAACGAGCCTAAACTTTGCCTAAGTTCGTGAAGCCTTCAGAAACGTACCACACTATGTGAATTGCCCACTGAAACATGCCCACGTATAACGGAAAGCACTTAAAATGTAACAAAGTGCATGAAATGTACCTGATGCGCCAAACGGTACCGAACTCCGTTCAAACGTACGGAGCACTCTGAAACGAACCAGACTCTGTGAAATGCACCAAATGGCGCAAAATACACCAAAATGCGTAGAAAGTGGCGAAATGTGCCGGTGCTCACCAAGATGCAAGACATGTACACAAACACGCCAAAATGTTTTAGTCGCACCAAAAATGGCCCAGCTCCGTAAACATGTACAAAAAATAGGAAACTACATTAATCCGGTCAAAGTGTACCGCAGTACGCAGAATCTACCAATCCACGCGAAACGTGGCAAAACGTGTCAAAAATTGTAAAACGATGTGAAATGTAGTAAATCGCGCCATATGTACAAAAATGCACGAAATGTACATAAACGAGCCAAAATATTTACACCCAAACGTGCTCAACTGTAGGCAATCTGCGTGGATTACAAATTCAAAACACGCCCAAATTTGTCAAAACATGCCAAAACGTAATAAAGCGTCAGAAATGTATAAAAGGTACGTGACAAAGCCAAATTATCATAACACCTCAAATGGTACGAAAATGAGCGAAATGTACCAAAAATGCCACGAAAAGAATCAAAACAAGTAGAAATCCTCCGAACCGCTCCAAATGCAGCACAAATCGGCGAAACATAGAGAGGAGCACGAAATTAACGAAATTTTTCAAAAATGTGCCAATGAAATTACAAAACTATGTCGAAATGTACCAAAATTTATTAGAAATGGTAGGAAAACAAGCCAAAATATACCAAACAATGCGGAATGACCCAACAATACAATCCAAAATATAGACATATACCACTTCAAATACATCAAAAAGAGCCTAATTGTGCCGATGTTCGTGAAATCTTCAAAAATGTACCACACTATGTGAATTGCCCACTGAAACATTCCCATGTATAACGGAAAGCACTTAAAATGTAACAAAGTGCATGAAATGTACCTGATGCGCCAAACGGTACCGAACTCCGTTGAAACGTATGGAGCACTCTGATACGAACCAGACTCTGTGAAATGCACCAAATGGCGCAAAATACACCAAAATGCTGAGAAAGTGGCGAAATGTGCCAGTGCTCACCAAGATGCAAGACATGTACACAAACACGCAAAAATGCCTTCGTCGCACCAAAAATGGCCAATCTCCGTAAACATGTACAAAATTGAGGAAACTACATTAATCCGGTCAAAGTGTACCGCAGTAAGCAGAATCTGCCAATCCACGCGAAACGTGGCAAAACGTGTCCAAAATTGTAAAACGATGTGAAATTTGGTAAATCGCACGATATGTACAAAAATGCACGAAATGTACGTAAACGAGCCAAAATATTTACTCCCAAACGTGCTCAACTGTAGGCAATCTGCTTGGATTACAAATTATAACACGCCCAAATTTGTCAAAACGTGCCAAAACGTATTGAAGCGTCAGAAATGTATAAAAGGTACTTGGCAAAGCCAAATTATCATAACACCTCAATTGGCACGAAAATGAGCGAAATGTACCAAATGCCACGAAAAGAATCAAAACAAGTAGAAATCCTCCGAACCGCTCCAAATGCAGCACAAATCGGCGAAACATAGAGAGGAGCACGAAATTAACGAAACGTTTCAAAAATGTGCCAATGAAATTACAAAACTATGTCGAAATGTACCAAAATTTATTAGAAATGGTAGGAAAACAAGCCAAAATATACCAAACAATGCGGAATGACCCAACAATACAATCCAAAATATAGACATATACCACTTCAAATACATCAAAAAGAGCCTAAAATGTGCCGAAGTTCGTGAAATCTTCAAAAATGTACCACACTATGTGAATTGCCCTACTGAAACATTCCCATGTATAACGGAAAGCACTTAAAATGTAACAAAGTGCATGAAATGTACCTGATGCGCCAAACGGTACCGAACTCCGTTCAAACGTACGGAGCACTCTGAAACGAACCAGACTCTGTGAAATGCACCAAATGGCGCGAAATACACCAAAATGCGGAGAAAGTGGCGAAATGTGCCAGTGCTCACCAAGATGCAAGACATGTACACAAACACGCCAAAATGTTTTAGTCGCACCAAAAATGGCCCAGCCCCGTAAACATGTACAAAAAATAGGAAACTACATTAATCCGGTCAAAGTGTACCGCAGTACGCAGAATCTACCAATCCACGCGAAACGTGGCAAAACGTGTCCAAAATTGTAAAACGATGTGAAATGTAGTAAATCGCGCCATATGTACAAAAATGCACGAAATGTACAAAAACGAGCCAAAATATTTACACCCAAACGTGCTCAACTGTAGGCAATCTGCGTGGATTACAAATTCAAACACGCCCAAATTTGTCAAAACATGCCAAAACGTATTAAAGCGTCAGAAATGTATAAAAGGTACGTGGCAAAACCAAATTATCATAACACCTCAATTGGTACGAAAATGAGCGAAATGTACCAAAATGCCACGAAAAGAATCAAAACAAGTAGAAATCCTCCGAACCGCTCCAAATGCAGCACAAATCGGCGAAACATAGAGAGGAGCAAGAAATTAACGAAACGTTTCAAAAATGTGCCAATGAAATTACAAAACTATGTCAAAATGTACCAAAATTTATTAGAAATGGTAGGAAAAGAAGCCAAAATATACCAAACAATGCGGAATGACCCAACAATACAATCCAAAATATAGACATATACCACTTCAAATACATCAAAAAGAGCCTAATTGTGCCGAAGTTCGTGAAATCTTCAAAAATGTACCACACTATGTGAATTGCCCACTGAAACATTCCCATGTATAACGGAAAGCACTTAAAATGTAACAAAGTGCATGAAATGTACCTGATGCGCCAAACGGTACCGAACCCCGTTCAAACGTACGGAGCACTCTGAAACGAACCAGACTCTGTGAAATGCACCAAATGGCGCGAAATACACCAAAATGCGGAGAAAGTGGCGAAATGTGCCGGTGCTCACCAAGATGGAAGACATGTACACAAACACTCCAAAATGTTTTAGTCGCACCAAAAATGGCCAGCTCCGTAAACATGTACAAAAAATGAGGAAACTACATTAATCCGGTCAAAGTGTACCGCAGTAAGCAGAATCTACCAATCCACGCGAAACGGGGAAAAACGTGTCCAAAATTGTAAAACGATGTGAAATGTAGTAAATCGCGCCATATGTACAAAAATGAACGAAATGTACACAAAAGAGCCAAAATATTTACACCCAAACGTGATCAACTGTAGGCAATCTGCGTGGATTACAAATTCAAACACGCCCAAATTTGTCAAAACATGCCAAAACGTAATAAAGCGTCAGAAATGTATAAAAGGTACGTGACAAAGCCAAATTATCATAACACCTCAAATGGTACGAAAATGAGCGAAATGTACAAAAATGCCACGAAAAGAATCAAAACATGTAGAAATCCTCCGAACCGCTCCAAATGTAGCACAAATCGGCGAAACATAGAGAGGAGCAAGAAATTAACGAAACGTTTCA
This sequence comes from Osmanthus fragrans, assembly GCA_019395295.1. Classification (NCBI taxonomy): domain Eukaryota; kingdom Viridiplantae; phylum Streptophyta; class Magnoliopsida; order Lamiales; family Oleaceae; genus Osmanthus; species Osmanthus fragrans. Next base: position 8,358 of record JAEDXY010000111.1, on the reverse strand, counting down.
AAAATGTGCCAATGAAATTACAAAACTATGTCAAAATGTACCAAAATTTATTAGAAATGGTAGGAAAACAAGCCAAAATATACCAAACAATGCGAAATGACCCAACAATACAATCCAAAATATAGACATATACCACTTCAAATACATCAAAACGAGCCTAAAATGTGCCGAAGTTCGTGAAATCTTCAAAAATGTACCACACTATGTGAATTGCCTACTGAAACATGCCCACGTATAACGGAAAGCACTTAAAATGTAACAAAGTGCATGAAATGTACCTGATGCGCCAAACGGTACCGAACTCCGTTCAAACGTACGGAGCACTCTGAAACGAACCAGACTCTGTGAAATGCACCAAATGGCGCGAAATACACCAAAATGCGGAGAAAGTGGCGAAATGTGCCGGTGCTCACCAAGATGCAAGACATGTACACAAACACGCCAAAATGTTTTAGTCGCACCAAAAATGGCCCAGCTCCGTAAACATGTACAAAAATGAGGAAACTACATTAATCCGGTCAAAGTGTACCGCAGTACGCAGAATCTACCAATCCACGCGAAACGGGGCAAAAACGTGTCCAAAATTGTAAAACGATGTGAAATGTAGTAAATCGCGCCATATGTACAAAAATGCACGAAATGTACATAAACGAGCCAAAATATTTACACCCAAACGTGCTCAACTGTAGGCAATCTGCGTGGATTACAAATTCAAACACGCCCAAATTTGTCAAAACATGCCAAAACGTAATAAAGCGTCAGAAATGTATAAAAGGTACGTGACAAAGCCAAATTATCATAACACCTCAAATGGTACGAAAATGAGCGAAATGTACTAAAATGCCACGAAAAGAATCAAAACAAGTAGAAATCCTCCGAACCGCTCCAAATGTAGCACAAATCGGCGAAACATAGAGAGGAGCAAGAAATTAACGAAACGTTTCAAAAATGTGCCAATGAAATTACAAAACTATGTCAAAATGTACCAAAATTTATTAGAAATGGTAGGAAAACAAGCCAAAATATACCAAACAATGCGAAATGACCCAACAATACAATCCAAAATATAGACATATACCACTTCAAATACATCAAAACGAGCCTAAAATGTGCCGAAGTTCGTGAAATCTTCAAAAATGTACCACACTATGTGAATTGCCAACTGAAACATGCCCACGTATAACGGAAAGCACTTAAAATGTAACAAAGTGCATGAAATGTACCTGATGCGCCAAACGGTACCGAACTCCGTTCAAACGTACGGAGCACTCTGAAACGAACCAGACTCTGTGGAATGCACCAAATGGCGCGAAATACACCAAAATGCGGAGAAAGTGGCGAAATGTGCCGGTGCTCACCAAGATGCAAGACATGTACACAAACACGCCAAAATGTTTTAGTCGCACCAAAAATGGCCCAGCTCCGTAAACATGTACAAAAATGAGGAAACTACATTAATCCGGTCAAAGTGTACCGCAGTACGCAGAATCTACCAATCCACGCGAAACGTGGCAAAACGTGTCCAAAATTGTAAAACGATGTGAAATGTAGTAAATCGCGCCATATGTACAAAAATGCACGAAATGTACATAAACGAGCCAAAATATTTACACCCAAACGTGCTCAACTGTAGGCAATCAGCGTGGATTACAAAGTAAACACGCCCAAATTTGTCAAAACATGCCAAAACGTAAAAAAGCGTCAAGAATGTTTACAAGGTACGTGAAAAAGCCAAATTATCATAACACCTCAAATGGTACGAAAATGAGCGAAATGTACAAAAATGCCACGAAAAGAATCAAAACAAGTAGAAATCCTCCGAACCGCTCCAAATGTAGCACAAATCGGCGAAACATAGAGAGGAGCAAGAAATTAACGAAACGTTTCAAAAATGTGCCAATGAAATTACAAAACTACGTTAAATGTACCAAAATTTATTCGAAATGGTAGGGAAACAAGCCAAAATATACCGAACAATGCGGAATGACCCAACAATACAATCCAAAATATAGACATATACCCCTTCAAATAAATCAAAACGAGCCTAAATTGTGCCGAAGTTCGTAAAATCTTCGAAAATGTGCCACACTACGTGAATTGCCTACTGATACATGCCCACGTATAACGGAAAGCAATTAAAATGTAACAAAGTGCATGAAATGTACCTGATGCGCCAAACGGTAACGAACCCCGTTCAAACGTACGGAGCACTCTGAAACGAACCAGACTCTGTGGAATGCACCAAATGGCGCGAAATACACCAAAATGCGGAGAAAGTGGCGAAATGTGCCGGTGCTCACCAAGATGCAAGACATGTAAACAAACACGCCAAAATGTTTTAGTCGCACTAAAAATGGCCATTCTCCGTAAACATGTACAAAAATGAGGAAACTACATTAATCCGGTCAAAGTGTACCGCAGTACGCAGAATCTACCAATCCACGCGAAACGTGGCGAAAAACGTGTCCAAAATTGTAAAACGATGTGAAATGTAGTAAATCGCGCCATATGTACAAAAATGCACGAAATGTACACAAACGAGCCAAAATATTTACACCCAAACGTGATCAACTGTAGGCGATCTGCGTGGATTACAAATTCAAACACGCCCAAATTTGTCAAAACATGCCAAAACGTAATAAAGCGTCAGAAATGTATAAAAGGTACGTGACACAGCCAAATTATCATAACACCTCAAATGGTACGAAAATTAGCGAAATGTACAAAAATGCCACGAAAAGAATCAAAACAAGTAGAAATCCTCCGAACCGCTCCAAATGTAGCACAAATCGGCGAAACATAGAGAGGAGCAAGAAATTAACGAAACGTTTCAAAAATGTGCCAATGAAATTACAAAACTATGTCAAAATGTACCAAAATTTATTCGAAATGGTAGGGGGAAACAAGCCAAAATATACCGAACAATCTGAAATGACCCAACAATACAATCCAAAATATAGACATATACCACTTCAAATCCATCAAAACGAGCCTAAAATGTGCCGAAGTTCGTGAAATCTTCAAAAATGTACCACACTATGTGAATTGCCTACTGAAACATGCCCACGTATAACGGAAAGCACTTAAAATGTAACAAAATGCATGAAATGTACCTGATGCGCCAAACGGTACCGAACCCAGTTCAAACGTACGGAGCACTCTGAAACGAACCAGACTCTGTGGAATGCACCAAATGGCGCGAAATACACCAAAATGCGGAGAAAGTGGCGAAATGTGCCGGTGCTCACCAAGATGCAAGACATGTTCACAAACACGCAAAAATGTTTTAGTCGCACCAAAAATGGCCATTCTCCGTAAACATGTACAAAAATGAGGAAACTACATTAATCCGGTCAAAGTGTACCGCAGTATGCAGAATCTACCAATCCACGCGAAACGGGGCAAAACGTGTCCAAAATTGTAAAACGATGTGAAATGTAGTAAATCGCGCCATATGTACAAAAATGCACGAAATGTACATAAACGAGCCAAAATATTTACACCCAAACGTGCTCAACTGTAGGCAATCAGCGTGGATTACAAAGTAAACACGCCCAAATTTGTCAAAACATGCCAAAACGTAAAAAAGCGTCAAGAATGTTTACAAGGTACGTGAAAAAGCCAAATTATCATAACACCTCAAATGGTACGAAAATGAGCGAAATGTACAAAAATGCCACGAAAAGAATCAAAACAAGTAGAAATCCTCCGAACCGCTCCAAATGTAGCACAAATCGGCGAAACATAGAGAGGAGCAAGAAATTAACGAAACGTTTCAAAAATGTGCCAATGAAATTACAAAACTACGTTATATGTACCAAAATTTATTCGAAATGGTAGGGAAACAAGCCAAAATATACCGAACAATGCGGAATGACCCAACAATACAATCCAAAATATAGACATATACCCCTTCAAATAAATCAAAACGAGCCTAAAATGTGCCGAAGTTCGTGAAATCTTCAAAAAATGTACCACACTATGTGAATTGCCTACTGAAACATGCCCACGTATAACGGAAAGCACTTAAAATGTAACAAAGTGCATGAAATGTACCGGATGCGCCAAACGGTAACGAACCCCGTTCAAACGTACGGAGCACTCTGAAACGAACCAGACTCTGTGGAATGCACCAAATGGCGCGAAATACACCAAAATGCGGAGAAAGTGGCGAAATGTGCCGGTGCTCACCAAGATGCAAGACATGTAAACAAACACGCCAAAATGTTTTAGTCGCACTAAAAATGGCCCAGCTCCGTAAACATGTACAAAAATGAGGAAACTACATTAATCCGGTCAAAGTGTACCGCAGTATGCAGAATCTACCAATCCACGCGAAACGGGGCAAAACGTGTCCAAAATTGTAAAACGATGTGAAATGTAGTAAATCGCGCCACATGTACAAAAATGAACGAAATGTACACAAAAGAGCCAAAATATTTACACCCAAACGTGATCAACTGTAGGCGATCTGCGTGGATTACAAATTCAAACACGCCCAAATTTGTCAAAACATGCCAAAACGTAATAAAGCGTCAGAAATGTATAAAAGGTACGTGACACAGCCAAATTATCATAACACCTCAAATGGTACGAAAATTAGCGAAATGTACTAAAATGCCACGAAAAGAATCAAAACATGTAGAAATCCTCCGAACCGCTCCAAATGTAGCACAAATCGGCGAACGTAGATAGGAGCAAGAAATTAACGAAACGTTTCAAAAATGTGCCAATGAAATTACAAAACTATGTCAAAATGTACCAAAATTTATTAGAAATGGTAGGAAAAACAAGCCAAAATATACCAAACAATGCGGAATGACCCAACAATACAATCCAAAATATAGACATATACCCCTTCAAATAAATCAAAACGAGCCAAAATTGTGCCGAAGTTCGTGAAATCTTCAAAAATGTACCACACTATGTGAATTGCCTACTGAAACATGCCCACGTATAACGGAAAGCACTTAAAATGTAACAAAGTGCATGAAATGTACCGGATGCGCCAAACGGTAACGAACCCCGTTCAAACGTACGGAGCACTCTGAAACGAACCAGACTCTGTGGAATGCACCAAATGGCGCGAAATACACCAAAATGCGGAGAAAGTGGCGAAATGTGCCGGTGCTCACCAAGATGCAAGACATGTAAACAAACACGCCAAAATGTTTTAGTCGCACTAAAAATGGCCATTCTCCGTAAACATGTACAAAAACGAGGAAACTACATTAATCCGGTCAAAGTGTACCGCAGTACGCAGAATCTACCAATCCACGCGAAACGTGGCGAAACGTGTCCAAAATTGTAAAACGATGTGAAATGTAGTAAATCGCGCCATATGTACAAAAATGCACGAAATGTACATAAACGAGCCAAAATATTTACACCCAAACGTGCTCAACTGTAGGCAATCAGCGTGGATTACAAATTAAAACACGCCCAAATTTGTCAAAACATGCCAAAACGTAAAAAAGCATCAGGAATGTATAAAAGGTACGTGACAAAGCCAAATTATCATAATACCTCAAATGGTACGAAAATGAGCGAAATGTACAAAAATGCCACGAAAAGAATCAAAACAAGTAGAAATTCTCCGAACCGCTAACAAATCGGCGAAACATAGAGAGGAGCAAGAAATTAACGAAACGTTTCAAAAATGTGCCAATGAAATTACAAAACTATGTCAAAATGTACCAAAATTTATTCGAAATGGTAGGGAAACAAGCCAAAATATACCGAACAATCTGAAATGACCCAACAATACAATCCAAAATATAGACATATACCACTTCAAATCCATCAAAACGAGCCTAAAATGTGCCGAAGTTCGTGAAATCTCCAAAAATGTACCACACTATGTGAATTGCCCACTGAAACATGCCCACGTATAACAGAAAGCACTTAAAATGTAACAAAGTGCATGAAATGTACCTGATGCGCCAAACGGTACCGAACTCCGTTCAAACGTACGGAGCACTCTGAAACGAACCAGACTCTGTGGAATGCACCAAATGGCGCGAAATACACCAAAATGCGGAGAAAGTGGCGAAATGTGCCGGTGCTCACCAAGATGCAAGACATGTTCACAAACACGCAAAAATGTTTTAGTCGCACCAAAAATGGCCGTTCTCCGTAAACATGTACAAAAATGAGGAAACTACATTAATCCGGTCAAAGTGTACCGCAGTATGCAGAATCTACCAATCCACGCGAAACGGGGCAAAACGTGTCCAAAATTGTAAAACGATGTGAAATGTAGTAAATCGCGCCACATGTACAAAAATGAACGAAATGTACACAAAAGAGCCAAAATATTTACACCCAAACGTGATCAACTGTAGGCGATCTGCGTGGATTACAAATTCAAACACGCCCAAATTTGTCAAAACATGCCAAAACGTAATAAAGCGTCAGAAATGTATAAAAGGTACGTGACACAGCCAAATTATCATAACACCTCAAATGGTACGAAAATTAGCGAAATGTACTAAAATGCCACGAAAAGAATCAAAACATGTAGAAATCCTCCGAACCGCTCCAAATGTAGCACAAATCGGCGAACGTAGATAGGAGCAAGAAATTAACGAAACGTTTCAAAAATGTGCCAATGAAATTACAAAACTATGTCAAAATGTACCAAAATTTATTAGAAATGGTAGGAAAACAAGCCAAAATATACCAAACAATGCGGAATGACCCAACAATACAATCCAAAATATAGACATATACCCCTTCAAATAAATCAAAACGAGCCAAAATTTTGCCGAAGTTCGTGAAATCTTCAAAAATGTACCACACTATGTGAATTGCCTACTGAAACATGCCCACGTATAACGGAAAGCACTTAAAATGTAACAAAGTGCATGAAATGTACCGGATGCGCCAAACGGTAACGAACCCCGTTCAAACGTACGGAGCACTCTGAAACGAACCAGACTCTGTGGAATGCACCAAATGGCGCGAAATACACCAAAATGCGGAGAAAGTGGCGAAATGTGCCGGTGCTCACCAAGATGCAAGACATGTAAACAAACACGCCAAAATGTTTTAGTCGCACTAAAAATGGCCCAGCTCCGTAAACATGTACAAAAATGAGGAAACTACATTAATCCGGTCAAAGTGTACCGCAGTATGCAGAATCTACCAATCCACGCGAAACGGGGCAAAACGTGTCCAAAATTGTAAAACGATGTGAAATGTAGTAAATCGCGCCATATGTACAAAAATGAACGAAATGTACACAAAAGAGCCAAAATATTTACACCCAAACGTGATCAACTGTAGGCGATCTGCGTGGATTACAAATTCAAACACGCCCAAATTTGTCAAAACATGCCAAAACGTAAAAAAGCGTCAAGAATGTTTACAAGGTACGTGACACAGCCAAATTATCATAACACCTCAAATGGTACGAAAATTAGCGAAATGTACTAAAATGCCACGAAAAGAATCAAAACATGTAGAAATCCTCCGAACCGCTCCAAATGTAGCACAAATCGGCGAAACATAGATAGGAGCAAGAAATTAACGAAACGTTTCAAAAATGTGCCAATGAAATTACAAAACTATGTCAAAATGTACCAAAATTTATTAGAAATGGTAGGAAAACAAGCCAAAATATACCAAACAATGCGGAATGACCCAACAATACAATCCAAAATATAGACATATACCCCTTCAAATAAATCAAAACGAGCCAAAATTTTGCCGAAGTTCGTGAAATCTTCAAAAATGTACCACACTATGTGAATTGCCTACTGAAACATGCCCACGTATAACGGAAAGCACTTAAAATGTAACAAAGTGCATGAAATGTACCTGATGCGCCAAACGGTAACGAACCCCGTTCAAACGTACGGAGCACTCTGAAACGAACCAGACTCTGTGGAATGCACCAAATGGCGCGAAATACACCAAAATGCGGAGAAAGTGGCGAAATGTGCCGGTGCTCACCAAGATGCAAGACATGTAAACAAACACGCCAAAATGTTTTAGTCGCACCAAAAATGGCCATTCTCCGTAAACATGTACAAAAATGAGGAAACTACATTAATCCGGTCAAAGTGTACCGCAGTACGCAGAATCTACCAATCCACGCGAAACGTGGCAAAACGTGTCCAAAATTGTAAAACGATGTGAAATGTAGTAAATCGCGCCATATGTACAAAAATGAACGAAATGTACACAAAAGAGCCAAAATATTTACACCCAAACGTGATCAACTGTAGGCGATCTGCGTGGATTACAAATTCAAACATGCCAAAACGTAATAAAGCGTCAGAAATGTATAAAAGGTACGTGACAAAGCCAAATTATCATAACACCTCAAATGGTACGAAAATTAGCGAAATGTAC